>JAEQBH010004255.1:0-222542 GCA_016808115.1 Tetrastigma voinierianum | reverse complement strand
GACTTGAACCCCTAATGTGTGGTGACCCAACGTGTGTTCTAACAATTTCATCAACATATTCACCTATCTCATGTTTACCCAGATGTTTTAAAAGCAAGTCCATTTTTTGATTTATTGCATGAGTTTGTTGTTCGAGGGCAGATTGACGTTGAGTCAATTGACCACATTAGTAAATTACTACCGATGCGTGGCCAAGAATCAAATTGGGCTTTATTTGCATCTGATGATGGGTATCTGAGACCTAGACTATCATAGATCTTGAGATAAAACTTGTAGTCTTAAGTCAAAATTATTAAGTCTCTCGGTTGGATTTTTGTGTTAGGTGAAGAAGAAGGTCAACCAATGATATCACTTTTGGTGGCCGACATCTTGAGATAGAGTCTAAATTTCACTTGAGTAAAAGAAATTTATAAACAATATGATAATGCAACAACTAAAATCAAGAAATGTGATACGTTATATATCACGGTTGCCACGATCCCGAGAAAAGAATAGCTAAAAAAACAAAAAGTATATATATATATATATTTTAATTTTTAATTTTAGCTACTCTTTATGCTCTATCAAAATAAAGCTGAAACCTAAAACAATCAAACAAAATATACCAAAATATCCACGAATAGCGGGTTTTCAAAAGTAAAAGAAAACGTACCCATTGAAGAATCTTTAGGACGCCTAGAATTCCTTAGCGTGGTTGCAAGGGAATCAAATCAAGTGTGCAATTTGTTGATGAGAGCAAATTGGTCAAATTGCAGCCCCAGATGATCAGATTGCAGCCGCAGAAGATCGTCAATGACTCCTCCACAATCATAACAATTGATAAAGCTTGAACCTTAAGAGCCTAAACCATCACCCAATCAGAAGACAAAGCTCTCCACGGGGGCTTTCGACTCGTCAATCTATGTTTCAGCCAATGGTGGTGTTTGTGAATTTGTGAGCGTGTGGTTCCGTGTTTGGCGCTAACTATGTGACTAGTGGGGATAAGAAGTCTCTTCTCAACTTTTAGTATGGGATGGGAAGTGTTTGACTTAGATTGGCTTGGATCAAACGTTGAAAGATAAATACAGAAACTGGATGAAAGCGAGGGTATTAGGGAGAAGCGGGGAAGGGATAGAGATATTGAAATTTAGGGTTTTAGACGTTAGATGTGATTGGAATTTGAGATGGGGATGTCACCACTACAGTTATTGATGATGGGTGTCACCACCAAACGGCAGCAGTAGACACACCCACGGCCGGCGCTTTCGTTTGATGACGGCGACGTGAAGCGGTTGGTTAGGGTTGAAGATGAGGAGGAGACGGGATTGGAGTTGCAAAACGCTGATCAAAACTTGAAACAAAAAGAAGTAACTTGATCTCGGATCAAAGTTAAGCTCTGATACCAAATTGATGTAGCTCGTTACGAAGAATAAAATTAAAAAACTAAAGCGAATAAAATAAATGGAATGAAATTCTCAAGTTTTCAATATTAATCAAGTCTACCAAAAACTATAACATAAGGTGCTATTTATAGGCACCAATAGAAAATCCTAACAGATAAATCCCAAATATCCTAATAGATAAATCCAAAAGTGTGACGCCCCTATTTCCGGGGGTCAAAAATTTTTTTTTCTTTTATTCTAGCTACGGGACAAAACTGTCGCGATAAATCTGCAATTGCGTAGAAACGCCTCGATCGCGTGCGCGAAACTGTTCACGGCGCCCAGGCCTCTTATCGCGCGGCCTGCTTGGCAGTGTCGTGGGCACGCCAGTTTGTGTGTGGCGCTCACGACCACATCGTGTAGGGCTGGTGTTACTGTCGTGACTAGCTCTATTGCGACACAGAACTCATGTCGTGACATGGGACCAAAAATCTCTGTCACGACAAAAACTCGAAAATGGGCAGTAGCCCACTCTTCTTCATTCTCTATACTTCTAACCCTCTTCTAATGTATTTCCATCCTACTCACTTTATACAATTTTACAGACAGGTGTAGCGGGAAATTTAGATTAATATTACCTTGAACAAGTTCAAAAACTAAGTTTTATTACAAAACTTATTATTTACGCAAACAAAATGCTAACTTAGGCCTGTCCGACCTAGTGCAACAAATCTCTTAGACTTTGTTTGACTTCTGTGTTTACCTCATTACATGAAAATATTTTTTCCCTTGTGGGTAGAGGCAATGCCTAATAGAAAAAATTTCCTACAAGGACTACTCCCCACCTAAAAGGCACATGCAATGGCATACATACATCAAACCACATTTCATACAGAAAATACAATCCTATATGGAATGTTTCATATCATGCATGAGATAAAGACTCTCATTGCATAACTTGAAGTCTGTAGACTCCTCACATGCAAATCTTGAGATCATTGGCCAATCAGTGAGTTTACTATTGGCTTAACCCGTTAGACAGCCCTCAATATTTATTTAAGTTTACCAAATCTGGTATTGTTATGCATTTGTAGGCCATGTATTTTTTTTGGGTTCTCACCACAGGATCGTCGCGTGCCTTTCCAGTATTTTTATGAACTTTCATCGCTGATACATGTCTAACGAGAATAAAATTTGGTGCGCTTTACCACAGGAGGATCTATCTTGCTTCACCCAAACACACGAGATTTATGATTACTATTGTTTTCCTGTTATGAAACCGTGAGTCTCAGTTTTGGACGTTGTCCTATTCCCAGGCTCATTACTCATTCACCAAGAATGGTGAATAACCATTACCATGCCCACACACGGGCTTGGCCGCGATGTCAGTGCATATGAAATGCAAATATACCATTTCATGCCATATCATGTTACATGCATAATGAGAGCTACATGCAACATAATGAACACATGGATAATTATATTTTCTACATACAATTCACATCCATCAAAAGAACATATATCAATGTGATCTTTTCACCACCTGACATGTTATTGATCAACTGACAACACACGAAATGGCACCAATCTTGGACCCATAAAAAGCGAGGCACTTCGGTCCTTAGATCATGAACCATTTTTTGGTTCCATTAGTCACGAATCACTATGATATCAAAACCGCATCCTGGCAGAAGACATCAATCCTGGGATCAAAACCAAATCTCAACACAGTCTAGGACTACTTAGAACAAGTCCCAAAAATTTCCAATATTCAGTTCCAAAATCTTGGGACTAAATCACACGGCCAGTCACGACCTCGAAGAACACCTATCCCATTAAATGGCTTTTAGGCTAGAAATAATCCAAGTAGGAAAATTCCCTACCTCTTGGAATTTAATGACATACGATTTTGGTACCCACAGTAGCCCTCGTTCGTGGATCGACTTAACTCTCGGGCCCGAAATCGAGATTCAGCGCCGGGCAGCGGGAAAATGTCCCTTTTCTTTTCTCCTCCTTTCTTCCTCTTCTCCCACGTTTTTCCTTCTCTCCTCTATCCGATTTTCCTCCATTTTTTCTTTTTGGCTTTCCTTTTTTTTTTTTCCTCTTATCCATCGAACTCCCTCTCTTTTGTTTGCTCCTATCCTCTTTTCCTTTTCATTTTCCATTTTCTCTTTTCTTTCATTTTCTCCTCTTTTTCTTTTTCTATTTTCTCATCCCTTTTTGCTTCTCCTACCTGTATTGATCAAAAAGTTGGGGAAACTTTCCCCCACTTTCCTCAACCACTTGTCATCTCCACCATTTTTATTAATTTTCTTGATTTTTTTTCTTTTCCTTTTATTTCCCTTTTTTGACATATGGCTCAATGTGAGCCATTCACATAAGTGCACCACATGGCTCATGCCATGTGTCACTCCCCTAGGGTTCCTTGTGGCATCCACATGCTCATGCCATGTGTCACCCAACACCAGGTGTCTTGAAAAACGTGAAATTTGTTGTGCGGGTCGGTAAGAGTGGGCCAGGGAGTAACTAAATTTAACCAGGCGTTAATGTTAAAGTCAGTTTAATCATTCGAGATTTGAAAATTTTGATTTTCCTTCCAGTAGTTTTACTGGTTGAGAAAAATTGAATTTTCTGGTCTTACATTTTCCCCATACTTAATTTCGTTCTGAAATTCACACATTCTTTTTACACAACCATGTATCTACAATAGTCATTCTAGTTCCAATATTAGACTTTCAATATTAGACAACGTACCTTCATCCTCAAATAGGAAAGGATAGGTGGCTTGCATCGTGTCCTCGCGTTCCCAAGTTGCCTCCTCTATTCCTCGGTGTTGCCACAACACTTTCACTAGCCGCACGGTCTTGTGTCATAATACCTGATCCCGGCTATCCAAGATGATAAGCATTGAATTTATCGAAGGTCCCATCGGTATCAGCGTTAATCTCTCTCTCAATCCACTACATGTTCCGGATGTAGGCGTATACTTCAGACATGGGGGCGTGAACACCTCGTTAACTTTTTGATAAACTGTTGGCCAGCGATCAATAGATAAGCAAAAGTACCCACCCTCTCGAGTATTTCAAAGGGCCCAATATACCTCGACGCTAGCTTCCTAAACTATAGAATCGATCACTTCTCTCTTAGGCATCACGCGAAAGGCGTGATCACCCACCTCAACTCTAGAGGTGGAGCATGTGTGCAATCGATTGGAACTCTTCACATGAACTCTCGCCATAAGAAGACGCTTCCGTATTACACCCACCTTCTTAGAGGTGTCTCTAATAAGATTCGGACCAGTGATGGAACGCTCTCCCACCTCTGTCCAACAAATCGGGGATCAACATGGCCTTTCGTATAAAGCCTCATAAGGTGCCATCTGTATACTCGCACGATAACTGTTGTTGTAGGCGTTCCCACTAAGGGTAAGTGCTCCTCCCAACTACCCTTAAGATCCAGGATACATGCTCGCAACATGTCCTCTAAAACCCGTATGGTCCTCTCCGATTGACCATCTGTTTGTGGATGAAACGCAGTGCTCATCTTCAACTGTATCCCCATGGCCTTTTGGAAACTCTTCCAAAAGTGTGCAGTAAACTTGGGATCCCTATCCGATACTATGGAGACTAGCACTCCATGTAACCGAACAATCTTTCTAATGTACAACTGGCAGAATTCCTCGAGTGTGGTCATCGCCTTTGCTTCAGAAAAATGCCGGCGTGTTCAATTAGGTCCACCCCATCACTCACCGCGTAACATTGCCGGATCTGTGGCAAGTTCGTCAAAAGTCCATTATGGCGTATACGCCTATCGGCTATAGTGGTGGAGTAGGCACATTGGCTTTAATGCTTAGCCACCTGCGACATGTGAGACACCGTCGAAAATCTCTAACGTGTTGCTTCATTTCCTCAAATATCTGGCGACAAGATGCAGTACATCTTCGTGCCACTGGATACCTGACAAATCGGGGCAATCGGTGACTTGTTCGCGCAGTTGGTGGTTGAGGAGAATCGAGGAGTGAGTGAATCCGATGTTATACTCGCCCAGGTGTGCTCATCTATTATGGCGATAAGCCTCACGCCTCGTTTATATAATTAGCCGTATTTGAACATGGGCGCGAGCAGTACCTTTGCGTCTTGGCGTTCATGTACTTTCTAGTAGCTTCATGGCCAGCATTGTTCGGATTGTTTCGAACATGTTTTGGAGAATCCATAATCTCAATGGCCCGAGTTTCCATCCTCTCATGTTTTGCTTTAAGCTTACGTCGACATCTTGGCTAGCATATAAGCTTTCGGGCTTTGTTATTGGCTTGAATCCACGTTCATATGGTTCTTGCACTCGGCGGCATTGGCTGGGTTATATGAGGACATTCTCGATCAGAACAAATCTATTATTCTTGAAGACTATACGATATTAACATTACTTTTCACTTTACAAAATTATACATTTGTAAGTTGATGTGATAAAGCAATTATGGGGTTTGAGGCGGACATTATTCTTTAAAAATTAAATAAAACGTATTTATTACATGCGCGAAACATCAAATATATTTTAGAATAGTAAGCGTGATGCATGAATGCATAGAAATTAAAACATAAACAAAAATACTAATCAGTAGTTAACTTTACAATTAATATCTGTAGGGTAGGTCATACTAATTATAAATTAAATTTTAGACTATCTCAATTAATAAATGAGACTCAAAATATCTCATTTTCCCTCATTTATTAACTACCTTTATTCGGTCAGATACAGTCAACCTTCAGTGTATCTTCTTGAGAATAATAGACCCATCGTTTGAGTTCTAACAACTTAACGATTGCCTGTAGTAGGATAGGTCAATCTTGGAATACATCATCCAAACCCTGTCGCATAGGAAGTGCAATGATGATATTAGCCCAAGTGGACACCCTCTGTAGGGAGGACGTAATCAAGGCGTCACTAGGCGCCACCTAAAACCTCACGGTGTTGGACTAACGATGGAGACCGTAGGGCACGTGAATCACATGCCCTTCTCCCGCTCCATATTTTAAACTTATGTGTTTTCTAGTTATAAAACATCGTGTGTTTATAATCCTAGCAAGTATTATATCCTATATAATTGGTACTAGGTGACAAGAATCTAATTCTATTAAATTAAATAGGCGTATAGAGTTCAATCTAATTGGGCCTAGGTTTGTGGATAAAACTAATCCAATCTAATTGGGCTTTAACAGTTTAGGTAAACTGGCTCTATAGTGAAAAGGGCTAATTAACTAACTTTAAGTCCAAACATATTTGGGCCTATTGTTTTTTATTACCATCTTTTCAACAAAATCAATCATTTTATTAAAATTGAATAATCTAGGTTAAACGGGCCTAACTATTAACATATGGCTTAAAATTAAATTAAATTGAAGTACAAGTTTAACTATTAAACTATATCCATTATTTAATTTGTTATTCAAGCGACAATAAACAAACATTCCTAGTAAGAACATGTTTCCTAAGGGATGGTATGCATGATACAATATGGTGGGCATTCATGTATGACATGTTATGCATGGGCATATTATTCAATTACATCTCATACATTTGATAACTTATAAAGTAAATAAATAAATAAAAAGCGGGCCGGAGTGTTTGGGTATTTCTAAAAATTACAACCTTTGAAAAATAATGGAAAAAAATATTGAAATTACATAATGGGCTTCTTGCAATTACATAATTCCCAGCTTCTCCATCTTCTGTCGAAGCCCGTTGTGTAATTTAGGTCCACAGTAATACAAAAAAAATAAAATTACAAAAATCTATGCCATTAATGGCTTGCACAAGATCTAGGGAAAATAAACCTAACCCAAAACACCATATAATTATGACCCTCATCCATCCATACACAAACCAAAATAATCATTAAAATATGCGAATGCCCGCTCATGCATGAATCGAAAACAATTTTCTTAAACACAATAAAAAAATATATATTAATATGCATTTGCATGAGGCAGCTCTGATACCAATTGATGGAAATAAAAACAAAAGCATTGAATTAGGTTTAGAATTTTCAAAAGAAAATCTTATTTTCGCGAGGAACCCATCTAAATGTCCCATAGTAATATCAGGGTGGTCAGTCTATGCATTGTTATAGGAGATTTGTTGGCTAGTAGGGTTGAAACAACTCCTGCACCAAAAGGTCTTCAATTCAACCCTCCTTCCTTGAGGTGTGGGCACCAACGATTGAGATCTAGAACAATACACTCCTAGTTTTTCAACTAGATCTACCTTGCGTACTCAACACGTAGGCCAGAGGATCTCTGGGAAAGAGACTCTCTAGGAGACTAGGGTTTGGAAAAAAAACTTTTTCTCTTTTTTCTTCATTGGGGCAAGGTTTCTTGTTATAATCCAACCTAATTTGCATAAATATCCAGTATTTGGATATTTGCAAATTTTGCCATACGGTCTTGTTAATATGAAGCTTGATCGTGCGATTACTCATAATGCAATAAGCTGTCCGATGATAATTTATGTGAGTCCTACTTATTACTTTTAATCTATAACTGTCCAATATTAATTATTTTCCAAGCCTTGATCATAGAGTGTAATTTATTCCAAATCATGAATCGTTCATGTAATATAGGAGGTGGAATTGGGACCCGTGGACACCGTAATTTCAAGCTCGATAAATTCAATAATTAATTAAACTCTTTAATCAATCATTTTAATTTATTAATTTCAGAGTTATTCCACTAAAAACTTGAAATTGAACTCTTGTCCTTACAATATCGATTTTACTCGAAAATTCAGAGTGTCCATTGATTTAATCATTACATGCAGTTCTATCCTCGAGGAAATTGGTTCATAACTAGAGTCGGTGAAATTATAGTTTTCCCCTCTAATTATATCTTGATACTTAAAGTTCCATTAATCCATTAGTGAACGGTTAATTTATAAACCTGTATAAATTAGGCGCTCAAAGTATTTAGTTCCGAACCAACACTTAAGGAACCCATTGTCCGGCTTCCATAGGAAGGGTTGAATTCCATGTATAGTTCACATTCGGTACCTTATCAATGGGCTTCTGAAGACACAAGTATTGGGCCCATTCCATAACCGAGCTTTAACCCGCTGACTCAAAAGGCCCGATTGACATAAACGAGTCTATGACTACTCGGGATTGAGGCGTGCGCGCCATGATCATCTAAGCGTATTGTTTGAATTCTTGAGACAAGCGATATTTAAAAATTGAAAATGCCCAGATCCTATCTATATATCTTATTATATGTAGACCTCCACTTTAAATGTCGCCACATTAGTGACCGATTAAGGTCACTTCATTCTCAATGATAGCGGGCCTTGATAATATTTAATTTGAAGATCCCAGGCTTCAATTAATTTATTCACGGACAATTTGATTATAATCCATAACGTCGATTCTCTGCGTGTATAAGCGTATACAACGGGAGTTATGGTTACGTGTCATCTGCGGGATTTTATGGCGTTTCATTCATACATTATGCACAAAATAGCTAAATGTAATAAATACGACACTTTTATTAATTTCATAAAACATAAATACAAATTCATGCTTTACAGGGCACTATCCCTAACACTAACCCCGTGCCCATCGAGTCCTAGGTATTCGTATACCTAAGCTCTAATACCAAGCTGTGACGCCCTTATTTTCGAGGTCGAATTTTTTTCTATTAAGCTCTTTGGACGAGTGCGCCATGTGAAAGCCTCGGCCACGTCTTGCGAGCATGTCGTGTCTTAAGGCCTCTGTCGCGGCGCCGGCAAGTGTCATGTGCCCGGGGCATGTGCGCCGCGCTCCCTGACCTTGTCGTGCGTGTCAGGGTGTTCTATCGCGACCAGCTCTGTCGCGACACAAAAGACCATGTCATGACTTGGGACCCGAAATCTGCGTCAGCGAGGCAAAATAATTATTAACCCACTATTCTTCATTCTCTATACTTCTAACCCTCTTCCAATGTATTCCATCCACTACTACTGCCTCTATACAATTTACACAGACAATATAGCCCGGGAAACTCAGTTAATAATACATTGAACAAGTTCAAAACTATTTTTTTATTGCAAAACTTATCATTTACCTATCTGGCCCCGGATATTCTATCTGAGATTTACAAAATTCTAGAATTAGGCCACAATCAGGCCTAATTTACAGCAAATCTCTTGGACTGTTGTTTCGGCTCCTGTGTGCCTCCATTACACGAAAATATTTCCACTATGTGGGGTGAGCAATGCCCAATAGAAAAACTTTCCTACAAGGGCTACTCTCCACCTAAAATGAACATGCAATGACATACATACATCAAACCACATTTCATACAGAAAATACAATCCTATATGGAATATTTCATGCCATACATGAGATGAGACTCCTCATGCCCATAACCTAAGTCCTGACCGACTCCCTCACACATGCAAATGCCAAGTGTGAAAACCAGCCATTGGTGTTTCACCTAATGACTTAACCCATTGGACAACCCTCCAATATTTATTTAAAATTTACCAAATCCGATGTGTTATGCATTGCCAAAAACCACATATTTTTGGGTTCTCTGTGACACCTAAGTAAGGGTCCCGTTGACAACCCGTCAACCCACGGAATTCCTGTGGATTTTGGGTGTCCCGATACCACATTGTTGTGTCTCATTTATCGGGATCCATATTTTCACAAAAAATTGGGAAGAGCCTCCTTTGTTCGGGAAGCTCTACCCAACATACAACCCGAATAACAATATAATCATAACTCATCCAGGGTCTCAACAGAAGTAGTATTGACCCCATAGGGTCCATCTGTCCATATCTAATATATACACATCCCTTCTTTTGGGACCGCTCATTCACATTTAATCTAAAATATGAAAATAAAATGTAATTACCAGGTCCATAGTCGATCCCGACCCTCTTACCATAATTACATACTTGACTATTTATACGATAGTCAGGAATTTAATTACAATTCTTTTTACATAAATACTTTTTACAAAAGTATTTGTCAAGGCATGTTGGCTTTTCTTCCCGATCACGGCCTCATCAGGCAGTAGTCTCCCTATAAACTCCCTGTACCTAAATATGAGGTCCCGTGAAGGGGTGAGCAATGCCCAGTAGTGATAATCTCCTACAAGGGTTACTCCCCACCTAAGTGTTCATACAATGATCAAACCAACCCATACACATCCAAGTGAAAATGTCTACATGAATGTCGTATGTCATGCATGGAGATAATCTTAGTGTCCATATCAGGGAGTCACTCTCAACTCCCTCACACATGCCTATTCCAAGTGTGACAATCGTCAGTAGTACCAATGGCTTTATATCTTGAGCCCTTCTTAGGCTCACGGCGCCCAATGCAAGTGTAATGGGCAACTAATCCTCGGTCGATCAGAGCTCTTATCATACAACTCAAAGTCTATCTTGATAACCATGACCATGTGTCTTCTTTAGACACTTGAGAATTTTTTGGCTCACCTCTTGGTCTCTACCTCTGAGAACTTTTCGGATCACACCGCGGGTGTCTTACACCCATATTCTAGGCTTTTCAAATGAGGGGATTAACGGCCCCCTTCTTGCTCCGCCCAACACACTTTAATTATATTTCACTTTATGATTTTAACCATAATTCATTTATTGGAAATCGTCCAAAGTACGAGCTCACTACCCATTCATCAACACTGATGATGGATGACCATACCCATGCACATACACCCATGTCATGCGATGATCGTGCATATGAAACACAATGTCAATGTCATTTCTTGTTTATGTCATCTTACATGTAACATTTATAAATTCTGGATAATTATATTTTCTACATATAATTTCCATTCATCACCAATTTCCATGTTAATACATCATGGCTTTATATTAACATGATTTTGACACCTGATCGCATATTATTCATTTTTCTAATAATACATAAAATGGCTAAACTCGGACCTATATAAAATAGAGACTCTTGATCCTTCACGGTTCGATCCTTAGGAATTGAGTGTGATGCAAAACACACCTAAACAAAGACAACAATCCCGGGATCGAAACCAAACCTTAACCCAATCCGGGAATGCCAGCAGTCGGCGATAAGCAGTCCGAAAATTCTAACAATTCCTATCTCAGTCCCGAGATTTTGGAATTTGAAATTTCGACCTCTAAAGAACCCGAGCCATTAAATGGCCTTTAGGCTAAATAACCCAAGTAGGAAAATTTCCTACCTCAGAGTGAGTTGTGAAACTCTAAGATTTGGTACCCACCGTAGCTCGGTTTGTAGGCCAGAGCTTTGCATTTTTCTCAAACGAACCTCTTTGTCCGAATTCCGTAGATCTTAGAGAGAAGTTTTTCCTTCTCTTCCCTTCTCTTCTCTCTCTCTCTTTCTCGCTCACCTCTCTCCGTTCATCCCCTCATTTTGACTTTTATCTTTTGATTTTTTTTAAAAATTTTTTCCATGTGTCCATCTCTCATTCGGGTCTGTTTCTGTCCCGAAAACAATTTCTTTATTTTCAATTCAAGTTATTTTAAATGAACTTAGCTCAAGCCATTTCCTCACTTCCGAGATTTTCATAAAAATCTCGTCCTTGGAGTCACTAGTGACTTATCACTCAGAAACTCGTAAAAAAAAATCTGATTGTCTCACAATTCGACAAAATTTTTCTGGGTCACTAGATTTCGCGAGAAGAATTTAACGTCGCAATCCGTTTCGTCATCCGAGATCTAGTGAATTTTCTAGGCTTCCTTGAACCATTTTGACAATTTCTTATTATTATTATCATTTTCTCATTTTTTTTGAAAATTTTTAATTTTCCCGGGTTTTACATTCTTTCCCCTAAACAGAATTTTGTCCTCGAAATTCAAACATACTAGCACACACAAACACATGCATATGCAATGATATTCTAATGCTAAATATTAGACCACGCACCTTCGTCCTCAAATAGGAAATGATATGTGGCCCACATCGTGTCCTCGCGTTCCCACGTTTCCTCCTCCACTCATAGGTGTTGCCACATCACTTTTACTAACCACACGATTTTCTTGCGTCGCAAGAAGCGATCCAACTATCATGATACTCTTAGGCCCCTCCTGAAGGTCCCATCGTATCCTTGACAATCTCTCCACAATCCACCATGAAATTTGGATCTGCTGGGAGCATGAAGACATGAACACCTCGGACATGATACTCGGTGGGTAGCACCAACCGGTATGCAAGCGTATTCGCGTCTCGAGTATCTCGAGATGGTCAGATGTACCTTAGCGTTAGATTTCCCGGCAGCCGAACCTGACCACTCTCTTTTAGGCACCGCAGCCGAGAAGGCGTGATCACCCACCAGACTCTAGAGGTCGGCGTTGTCTGGTAGGCGTAGCTCTTCTGGCTTTGGCGCCAGAAGATGTAAATATAAAACAACCTTCTTAGAGGTGTCTCTAATCGAATACAAACCAGCGATGGTGTGACACCCCCGAATCTCGAGGTCCAGTTGACCTTTCGTCAGCCGCGAAATATTTGTGGATGTGGTGGCAGACACCACTCCGTGAATCCTTTCCCGGGACCCGGGATATAGCAGTCAGGCGATCCTTTGAGCAGGGGCTGCGAAAGTACAACTGTGCAATTTCATAGCAACCTGTCCCAAAATTATACAACGACCACACCGAGTCCACATCCGATTAAAAATATTACGTAGGGCCCGTTTATCCATATAATACAATCTATATCACGAAACCACGAGTTATTACATCACTCTTAATACAAACATTATATTAAAACTAACATGTTCTAATATAATATACAAAACATGGATCAAGGCAGCGATGCGAAACGAGAAAATCCATGATTTTGGATCGAGGTAAAATAGTAATTTGGTGAAAATCAGGAATTTTCTGAATCTCGGATGTGAAACGGACTTACTCCGTTGAGATCGCTGCGAGAAATTTAAGCTCTGCATTCGAATTCGTTGGATTCCGAGGTGGTCGAGGTTTCACGTTTTTCGGCGTGGGGTGTCGGATGACACATGTAAGGTTGGGGGATCTTGGCATGGCATCTAAGAGAGTGACACTTGGCGTAAGCGTGTGGTCAAAGCAGAAAGAATGGCTCGCGATAAAGGCCATGTGTGGGAAAAAGGAATCCTGGCTCGCATTGGTATGTGGTGACTGATATGTCTATAATGAGGGTTTAAGAAAAATAAGAGAAAAATATGGAAAAATGAGAGCCACACCTTTAATTTAAGGAAATGGGGAGGCAATTTCCTCCTTTGATCGGATGATTGGTTGCTCCCAAAAGGGAGAAAAAATGACAAAAAAGAGAAGAGAAAATGAGAATGAAGGAAAATGAAATGAGAAGAAAAAGAATAGAAAAGCGGAAGGAAAGATAGGAAAGAAGGAACAAAGAGAAAAGAATCCGTAGAGAAAAGGGAGGAAAAGGAGAAAGGAGGAAAGGAAAATGAGAATTTTACTAGGGTTTCGAGCGATCGGCGTTCGACGGTTAAGTACTAAAGTTGGTGTGTAGGATCTACGTGTGGACACGAAAAAGTTGGAGTTTAAACAAAGCCGAGAGGTAGGATATTTTTCTACTTGGTTTACTTTTATCACAAGGAACTTTTTATAATGTTGAGGTTGCTTGAGAAACCGTATAAATTAGTTCGGCTTTGCAGGATTAAGGGTATGGATTTCATGACCGGTTTCACACAGTCACACTGTGGGAGTTAGGGTTTAATTTAAGCTGAAAGTTTCTGAGTGTAAATGGTTGTTTGATGTGATGATAAGGATTGGAACGAAATGGTTCATGTTTGCTAAGAGGGCCGTGAGGTCTGCTGTTGAATAGTCCCGATTTGACCTAATTGTGTGGTATTGCTTGCTTGAATGACATCCAGTGTGTAGAAATGTGATGTTGATGCATGCTCTTTGATGTATTAACATGGGTTGCATGGAGGTAGATTATATGTATAAATTATAATTGTCCATGGTATGTAAATGTTTCATGTAGTGCTCATTCATGCATGTAACATAAGGGAAAATGCATTGGCATCATGCATTTCATATGCACGGTCACATCGCGTCAGGTCGGGTGTGGGTGCAGGGAAAGGTTTATTCATCGGCGTTGGTGAATGGGTCGTGAACTCGGGAAAAATGGGACAAAGTCGAGGTAGAGATTCGAGTGTGTAAATGATCAAAATGATAAATTACATGTTTTTGGGCGAAGCAGGTTGGGGTAGATCCCCCGGGGTGAAAGCCCACATATTATTCACGGTTAGACATGAATCCGGCGATGTAAGTTTGTGAAAATGTTGAGAAAAGGCATGCGCGATCTGCGGTGTAAACCCGAATCAAAGTGGCCACAAAGAAAGAAAAAGGAAATCAAGCTTTGATAAATAACATTGGATTTGTCCAATGGTTAGTCATGGTATAGTACACAGATGACTTGTTTAGTCACACTTGGCAGTCCAAGTGTGAGGGAGTCGGGTGGGACTCATGTGGTGAGCATGAGGGGTCGCATCTCATGCATGATATAGACATTCATATAATAGTGAATAATTGTATGGAATGTGATTGCTTGTTTATATATGCCATTGTATCTGTTTAGTGGGGAGTAGCCGCCTTGGGAACTTTCTTGGGACTTTGCTCACCCAGTGTTGGACCCCCTTTTCGGTGCGGGGGACTATCCGAGACGGCTCGGTAAAGTAGCTTTGAAAGAAAGCCGAAATGTGGCTTTGAGTAAATATTTTGTAAATATGTATAATAAATATTTTTTGCATAAAACGGGCATGGAAACTATAAGAATATAGTTGATTATTCTCGATGAGTATGGATGTATGGGCCCCATGTGGCCATTTGCTCGAGATGTATGTCTCATAACGAAGGCGTGTAGATTTTTCAGCGAGTTGGTGAGTGATGGACACCCCGGGTTTGGGGGCGTCTGCAATCACGGCCGCTTCATAATGTTAGCCTCTAAGAGCAGTCGGCTGCACATGTCACGTGCACGAAGGAGGTCCCATGACGGGGTGAGCTAATGCCTAGTAGACATAAGTCCTATAGGGCTATTCCCCTAAATACACGCGGATAATTGAACAACGAGCACACACCCGACCCTAGGACATACGTCTAACCGCGAATCTAACATCGTGAATGAGACCACGACTCAAATGCATGCCCCATGTATCAAGTCCTCACCGACTCCCTCAAACATGCATTTTGCCATGAATGAAAACGATTTTCAAACAAAGGTATTTGTGTTTACCCGTGGACAACCCTTCGATATAAATAGTGGACACAGTCTGATAATCTATTTTGTGGACAACCCTCCGATGTATATCAATTGGGCATACTCCAAACATTGACATTATATGGACAACCCTCCGATGTATATCAATTGGGCATACTCCGATAATTGATATTGTGTGGACAACCCTCCGATGTATATCAATTGGGCATACTCCGACAATTGATATTGTATGGACAACCCTCCGATATTGTAGTGGACATACTCCGATAAATAATATTGTTGGTCGACCCTCGAAAGCAATTCTCTCGAAACCACCTCATGCACTCACTCCCCTCTTGTTCCGAGGTGCCCCGGTATGTAATGCAATGAGCCATTCCATTTCAACTTAACTTTCGTGCAACACCATGCAAGCCCAGTGGATCTCCATTGGACTTCGTCAAAGTAGCGAATCACAACCCATTCACGAGGATGGTGAATGACAGCGACTATCGATCACACCCACACCATGTGATGTCCCCGTGCACCAGTGCAATGCAATTGTGCCATTGCACTCTAAGTCATGCCCAATGTATAAAGACCTCTACATGGACACCCTATACCGTACACTCCACCGTGTACCATGGACACTCATGTCTAATGCACACAAAAGTCCATACATTCAGTAAACATTAATATAAATGCGATCCGCCTAGCATTTTATCACATTCGTATCCAACATAAACAAACATGCATCAACATCATTCCATTCTGTAGACAAGTAATGTCATACTCAAATCCCTAGGCTACATCATGGCGCATAATGCTCAATAAACTAGCCTACAACATGCCATGCAATAGCCATGTCCACACGAAAACACTTCACAAACCCAATATGTTAGAGCACGCATATTGACATCCAAGCATGATACCTCTTAACTAAGAAATGCCATTTCAATCAATCACACAAACAAATGTTAACATTTCATCAAGTCACTACCTAGGCAAGTAATGACACACCTCATTTCCTAGGCTAATTCATGGCATATCATGCACCTAAGATAGACTACAACCTTCCATGTAATGGCCACTTCAGCACACAACTCCTCACATCCACACAACCAACAATTAGCACACTTGTTGTAACAATCAATTTTTCAACAAGTATGTGAGCACCAATTACCATTGAAAATAATATGGTCAAATTCTAAACTCCAATATCTTTCCATAGAGTCCAATAACACCCCAAACGGAGCTCGGACGAGAAAGTTATGGTTGTCCGAAGTTGGAGGCCTCGTATGAACAGTGGCCTTTTATGCAGGGCCGACGAGGGGCCCTCTTGTTTCATAAATTTTTAAGGATCAAATATGACTTCCAAATTTTATCAAGCTATATATGGATCGATTCTATACTCAAGGGATTTCCATAGAGTCTAGAACACACCCAAAATGGAGCTCGGACGTGAAAGTTATGAGGTGGAGTCGAAAGTTGAGCCTCGTATAAACAATGGTAGGCAGTGAAACCCACGAAATTGCTTTCCTGGGGCTCTTTTAAAGCTCTCGTACATGCTATTTTTCCTACCCAAACTCATCTCGGAAACAACCCTTTCACCCGTCAACAAACCCATCTCAATTGAGTCCACAATTCAGCCATAAACATGGCATAAAACCCGTCCGAAAATCAACTTAACAAAAACAACTCCAAATCGGCAAAATACAATTTTTGTGTTTGGGAACACAATCCAAACAGCCCTTAGGGCCCAACCAAGACTAAGAAAGCATTTAGATGAAATATAAACCTGAGTAGGAAGGTTCCCTACCTCTTGAAGCCAGCGAAACTTTTGGAGTCAGGAGGGCCGAGACCCGGCCTTCCCGAACTTCCGCTCGAATCTTTGTCGAAAATTCTTGATTTCGGTGTCCACGCGTTGCCCTCGACGAGTACTCCAACTTTAAGTCTTGGCCCAACGGAAACCGAGCCGCCGATCGTCGTAAATCTTAGAGAGAAGGTAGAGCTTCTCTCACTAGCTTTTCTTCTCCAACCACGAAATTTTAGGTGGCGCGTGTTATCGGTACCGCAGCGTAGCCCTCGTCGAGTATGAACTTTAGAATTTTGGCTCGCGGTTCGACGACCAGTCTCTGTAGATCCTAGAAAGGGGACTTTCTCTCTTTTCTCTCTCTACTCACGCCCACTGCCCGCTTTCCCCTCCGAAAATGAGTTTTTTCTCTGGCTTAAGTTGGACCCAGGGCCACTTTGCGCCATCGTCCACGACCCTTCGGGTTCGTTTAATCTAAAACAATTTATTTTAGTCTCGAGTTCAATTTATTTTAAAATGGCTTAACTCGATCATTCTAACTTCGAGATTTTTGAAAATCTAAGTTCTTGGGATACTAGATCTCTTCAAAAGATTCATAAAGAATTCTCAGTACCTAAGAATTTAGCTAAACTTTTTTGAGTTACTCGTTTCGTGAGACCCCGGACTCATGGCCCGTTGATCAGTTTCGTCATCAAGCTACAGGAATTTTTACGAACGCTGAGCCATTTCAACTTATTTATTATTTAATTTTATACTTTAGAAAATTTTAAATTTTCGAGTTCTACATTCTCCCACCCAAAAGAATTTAGATCACGAAATTCTACTATCACCTTAGATCACAATGCATATCACGATAGTCATCTTAATACGAATATTCTGACGGTACCTCCATCCCATGACAACAAGGGATAACCGGCCATCGTGTCGTAGCATACAGTTTCCTACTCCACTACTCGGTGTTGCTACAACACATTCCCTAGCCTCATAGTTTTGCGTCACAAAACCTGATCCCGACTATCTCAAACATGCACAGGTCCCTCCTTGAAGGTCCCTTTCTGCATCAACGATAAGCTCGTCCCAATCCAACACTCAAGTCGGATATGGGGTGTACCTCCGGAGCATGGAAACATGCAATACTTCTTGGACACCTGATAACCTTGGCAACAAAACCAACCGGTACGCGACTGTACCCACCCTCTCGAGTATCTCGAAGGGCCCGATATACCTCGGCAAACTGACTCTCCTTGCTTCTTGGGAACATGACCCTCATCTCTTAGGTATCACCTTCAGAAGGCGTGATCACCCATCTCCGAACTCTTCTACTAGCTCCTAGTTTTGTGAGAAGGCATGCCTCCCTATTCAAGTCCACTGTCTCTGAGGTGCTTCTAACCAATTCCGGACCAGTGGTGGATCTCTCTCCCACCTCTGTCCGACAAAAAAGGAATCTACATGATCTCCTACACAAGGCATCATTTTGTGCCTCCCATATGTTCACCTAACAGCGTTGCGGTGAACCCCACAAGGTTAATTTCACTTTTTACCACTATCCTTGTAATTGGGATGAATGCTGTAACCATCATCCTCTAACCTTGTATGGCCCTCTCGGCGGTTGTGCGTATGTAGATGAAACATGGTGTTCATCCTCAACGAGTTCCATGGCTCTGGAAGTTCCTCGATAGTGAGGCATGAACCTAGAATCGGTATGATATGTGAAGGATTGACTCTCCATGTATCCTGACAATCCCTCGCATATATATATATATATATATATATATATATATATACATATGACCAGCAGAATTCCTCCAGTGCGAAGGTTATCTACACAACCGATAAGTGTGCTAAGTTAGTGAGCGGTCCTATTACCCTGCTTTGCTTCATGTTTCTTATGATGTCAGAGTAATAGAGTGAGTCCACGAGGTCCATTTTGACATGTTTCCCTGCTAACAGGCATCACGCCACCTCAGGAAACTACACTATCTGTGCTCAGGTGACTTATTGAATACGCATCGGCCACCACCTCTACCTCAAGCGATCGAACAGTCATCAATCCTCGTGGGATACGATTCTTGATCATAACCTTTATTCAGCTGTCGATAATCAATGCACGATCGAGAAGGGTCTTGTCTTTCTTCTTCGCAAAAACAAAACCGGTGCGCCCGAAAGCGGTGAAGTGCTGGAGTGCAATAAATCCTTTGTCAGCCCGACTCACGTATGGACTCGGTTTCTTCAACTGGCGGGCGCCATCCTATCGCGAGAGTTATAGAATGGGTGATGCCCAGAGGTGTGACACTCATGAAGTCATCCTTCTTTGGAGGTAATCTGATAGATCATCACGGAAAAACATCACTTACTCTCAAGCTACGAGTGAGCCCGAGCGGTCTCGCCTCGTCCTCCCGGGTAAGACTTGCCAACCAATCCATCAATCTTCTATAACATCTAGAGTTACGCACGGTCTGGGATAAAGCATCATGCTTATCCCCCTGAAACATCACATAAACACCGTCCTATGCGTAGGCGGTGACCCTCATGCAATCACGACCAATGACGACCTAGTGTGCCATCATCCAGTCCATCTCGAGGATATCATCTAATCCCGACATCTCTGTGACCCTTAAGTCCATAGTGAGGAGAATCCGTGAGATCTCTACCTCACCATCCCAACCTGTCTAACCAACCCTCGCCCTAGTTCCAAGGGGAGAACTTACACTTTACGGCTTTTCCAAACTTGCCATCTACACATGTGTCGAATAAAGTGAGATTCCTTTTGCTATTCTACCTAGTAGTGTATAATCCACCCCCTAATAGACATCACATCATGAACTACTCTGTTTATTCATTTTTCGAACCCCTAAGGTTAGGTTCTCTAACCTTAGTATTCATATATTTTCCTATATACATCCTACCATGTATATAATCCACACAACATGTAACACACATCATGTAACACACGAACACATACATATGAAAACACCTGATACATGCAATGGTGTCTAATCTCAACCTGTAACTCTAGGTAATCACCTACCTAGACCACGATACTAAGTTGTAACCTGGCATCGGACAGGCATTAGGTAATCACACCTAGCTCTAACACTTAAGCTATACCAAGGCGTGCTACTTACATGCCAAACAAGCTCTGGTGTCGCATACCTTAGCTCCATACCTTAACAACATGTCCTAGACCCATGCCCAAAGAGCCCTAGGTATTCTTATGCCTAAGCTCTGATACTAGCTGTGACACCCTAAATCCTGGGGGTCCGTTGACAACCTGTCAACCCACGAAAAATTTGTGGATGTCTGGTAACCCGACACCACTCAATCGAGTCCCCTTTTCCCAGGACCCAGGATTTAACGAAAATCGGGCAGAGTCTCCTTTGTACGGGGAGCTCTACCCAAAATACAACCTGTGCAATTTCATGGCAACCTGTCCCAATATTATACAACGACTACAGGTCCACATCCGAGTAAAAATGGCGCATTAGGGCCCATTTATCCTATAAATACAATCTAATATCCACGAAGCCGCAAGAGTTATTACATCATTCTTAATAAAAGAAACATTATATTAAAACTAACATGTTCTAATATAATATACAAAACATATCAAGGCCACAATCCGACGCTTCATAATGTTGTACTCTAGAACCTTTGTCACGCTGCATGTCACGTACTTGAAAGGGGTCACGGCGGAGGTGAGCTAACGCCCAGTAGAATAAGTCCTAAAGGGCTATTCCCACCTAAATGCACATGAATGAATTGACGACGAGCACACACCAACCCTATAGTATGCGATCCACAGCACGAGAATCCTACTTGTCATAGATGAGACGCGACTGTCATGCCCCATGTATCAAGTCCTCACCGACTCCCTCAAACATGCATTTTTCCATGAATGAAAACCATTTTCAAACAAAGGTATTTGTGTTTACACGTGGACAACCCTCCGATAGAAATAGTGGACACAGTCCGATAATCTATTTTATGGACAACCCTCCGATGTATATCAATTGGGCATACTTCGACGATTGACATTATATGGACAACCCTCCGATGTATATCAATTGGGCATACTCCAACGATTGATATTGTGTGGACAACCCTCCGATGTATATCAATTGGGCATACTCCGACGATTGATATTGTGTGGACAACCCTTCGATATTGTAGTGGACATAATCCGATAAATAATATTGTTGGTGACCCTCGAAACAATTCTCTCAGAAACCACCTCATGCACTCCTCCCTCTTGTTCTAGATTGCCCCCAATGCATGTGAAATACAATGAGTATTTCCATTTCCTTAACTCATACACAACACCATGCAAACCGTGGATCTCAACCCATTCACGAGGATGGTGAATGGCGGCGACTATCTTGATCACACCCGCACCATGCGATGTCCCGCATTGCACGGTCTGATACGAATTGTGCCATTGCACTCTAAGTCATACTTAATGTATAAAGACCTCTACATGGACACCCTATACATTACACTCCCACCGTGTACCATGGACACTCATAATACACACAAAAGTCCATACATTCATTAAACGTTAATATACATGCAGTCATACTAACATTTATCACATTCATGTCAACACATCAAACAATCATGCATCAACATCATTCCGACTACTACTTAGACAAGTAATGTCATACTCAAATCCCTAGGATACATCATGGTGCATAATGCCCAATAAACTAGCCTATAACATGCCATGCAATAGCCATGTCCACACGAAAACACATCACAAACCCAATATGTTAGATCACACATATTGACATCCAAACATGTACCTCTTAACGAGAAATGCCATTTCAATCAATCACACAAACAAATGTTAACATTTCATCAAATTACTACTAGAGCTTAAATGTGGCCACCTCATTTCTAGGCTAATTCGCAGCATATCATGCACCTAAGATAGCCTATAACCTTCCATGTAATGGCCACTTCAGCACACAACTCCTCACATCCACACAACCAACAATTAGCACACTTATTGAAACAATCAATTTTTCAACAAGGATTTAGGCACCAATTGCCATTTAAAATCATATGGTCAGATTTCAGACTCCAAGATCTTTCCATAGAGTCCAATAACATCCCAAACGGAGCTCAGACAAGAAAGTTATGGTTGTTCGAAGTTGGAGGCCTCGTATGAATAGTGGCTGACGCACGGAACCAGCAGGGGCCTACTGTTTTTCATAAATTTCGGACAAAATATGACTTCAAATTTTATCAAGATATATATGGATGGATTCTAGAATCAAAGGGCTTTCCACTAGCATCAGAACACCCAAAGCGGGCTGGACGTTAAGTTATGGTCGTCCGGTTGAACCTCCTTATGAACAATGGCCCGGGCAGCGTAGAAACTGAAGTACTTTCTCGGGGCTCCTTTAAAAACTCCCGATACATGCTATTTTCCTACCCAAACTCATCGGAAACAACCTTTCACCCGGCAACAAGCCATCCCAATTGAGTCCTAGATTCTGGCCATAAACGGCACAAAACCGATCCGAAAATCAACTTAGCAAAAACAACTCCAAATCAGCGATAATTTTGTGTTAGGAACACAATCAAACAACCCCTTAGGGCCCAACGAACCAAGGCGACATTGGGCGAAGTATAAGCACGAGTAGGAAGGTTCCGTGCCTCTTAGAGCGAAGACTAAACTTTTTGGAGTCCCGAAGACCCGAGACCCACGGCTTTCTCGAAATTCCGCTCGAATCTTCAACGAAAATTCTTGATTTCGATGTCCATGTGTTGCCCTCGACGAGTACTCCGACTTTAAGTCTTGGCCCAACGGAAACCGAGCCGCCAATTTCCTTAAATCTTAGAGAGAAGATAGAGCTTCTCTCACTAACTTTTCTTCTCTAAACCCGAAATCTTCGGTGAAACTACGTGTTGTCGGTGCCGTGCGTAGCGCCGTTGAGTAGATGAACTTTAAATCTTGGCTGCGGCGGATTCCGCCCACCAAATCTACGTAGATACGTAGAGAGAATGAGGTTTTCTCTCCTTTTCTCTCTACTCCGCATGTACTGTTTTTTCCCCTCCAAAAATGATGTTTCTTTGCTTTCTTTTTTTCTTCTCTCTCGACTTAAGTTTGATGCGGGTTACTTTGCGCTCTGCGTCCTGACCCATCCCGGGTTCATCTCGTCCCAGAAACAATTTATTTTAAGTCTCGGTTCAATTTATTTTAAATGAACTTAACTCAAGTCATTTCTTAACTCTCGAGATTTTTAAGAAAATCTAGTTCTTGGTCCCACTAGATACCCTTCTTTAAAATTTCATAAAGAATTCCCACTACCTAGGTGGCTGAAACTTCTGGTACTCATTTCGTGAAGACAGACTGTGTGCGATTCGTTTTGTCATCCGAGCTCTAGGGAATTTTCTAGGCTTCCCTTATCCATTTCATCAATTTATTATTTAATTTTATACTTTCAGAAAATTTTAAATTTTCTGAGGTTCTACAGATGGACCTTTCTCCCACCTATGTTCAACAAATCGGAGATCAACATGGCCTCCCTTATAATGCCTAATATGGTGCCATCTGTATACTCGCCTGATAACTGTTGTTGTGGGCGAATTCCACCATGGGTAAGTGCTCCTCCCAGCTACCCTTAAGATTCAGGACACATGCTCGTAGCATGTCCTCTAAAACATGTATGGTCCTCTCTGACTGACCATTGGTCTATGGATGAAAAAGCGGTGCTCATCATCCACTACGTCCCCATGGCCTTCTAGAAACTCTTTAAAAAGTGTGTCGTAATCTGAGATCCATGTCCGATACTATGGACACTGGTACTCCATGTACCCGAATAATCCCTCGAATATACAACTGGCAGAATTCCTCAAGTGTGAAGGTCATCCACACTGGTAGAAAATGTGCCGACTTAGTGAGCAGGTCACAATCCCACCACACCGCGTCATGGCTCCACCGGTGTCCATGGCGAAGTGGGTCCGCAAAGTTCATCGTGACATGCTCCCACTTCCCTCGGCTACCTCGTGTTTGGAGTAGCCTGATGACGGTCCCGGCCTTTACACCGCTTTACGACGCGTAAAGACACCATCGGCGGAATCTCCAACGTGTCGCTTCATTCCACTCGATGTATCACCCGACCGCGAAGATCATAGTACATCGCCGTGCCATGCGGATGCCTGACAAATCGAGAAGCCCCGATGGAGACTCCTTGAGATCTCCTCTCTCAAATCGGTCGGTAGGAACCACAACCCATCCTATCACGAAGACTACCATGCATTGGATTGCTTGACCTTTATCATTGTACCTAACTGTACCCGATCCCTGATGGACGATATCTCTGCGTCCTGCCCCTAGGACTCAATCACCCTGCTCAGTAGTGATGGCGTAGCTACTAAACTCTCTAGTGTTCCCTGAGCCTAATCAACATCTTGCAGCTAAAGCGTCACGGTCTCGAGCATCTGCCACTCACAGGAAGTTACACTAGCCAGTACTCCCCGTGACTTCCGACTAAGCACATCGGCCACCACATTTGCCTTACTAAGATGGTATTACAAGTGAGTCATATTCCTCCCAAATGCCATCCATGCTGCATTGCCTCGCATGTTGAGGTCCCGTAATATACTTCAGACTCTTGTGGTAAGAAAATGCCTCAAGCGCTCACCATACAGTAGTGGCGCCAAATCTTTAAGGCAAAGACATGACGCAAACTCCAGTCATGTGTAGGAGTGATGCTCATGATTCTTTGGTTGTACGGAACCACCAAGCTCCTGACCCCTCACAATTTGCATTAGAATGTATTCCCGAGTCCTTCCGCCGAGCATCACATTCTTTGTGTACCTCTTGTCCCTTTCGGGACTATCGAATATGGCTGAGTAAGCCTCATTTTTCTATTCTGGAATGCCTTCTCACATAGGTCATTCCACTCGGGTACGACCTCTTTCTAGTAAACAAAATCGGGCTCAGGTGAAGTGTTACAATACAATAAAACCTTGTCCAACAGCTCTTGTATCTGGACCTTGAGTTCTTGTAACTCAACTGGTGTCATCCTATGAGGAGTCATAGAAATGGGTGACGTACCAGGGTGTAACTCAATGATAAAGTCCACATCCCTATGAGGAGGTAATCCCGGTAGCTCATCCGAAAAGACATCACTCATCTTGTAATACCGAGTGAACTGAATGCCGTTCCCCTCATCTGTAGGGTAAGGCTTCTTTGTGATACATCAGCGTCCACTCCATCTAAGTCGTGCAGGTATGGGGTAAAGCATCATGTTTCTCCCCACACGAAAAGTCGAATATCGTCAGTGTGTGGCGGTAATCCTCTACTATCCTGATAAATGAGGACTAGATGCCTTTGTCGACCCACATCCTGCCAAGAATGGCATCAAAATCAAAATATGTCCATGACCCTCGGGTCCCGCGGTGGTAGGATCCCTAAGATCTCCTGGCTCACAATCCGACATATCAATCATCACTCACCTGGTTCTTAGGGAGAATTCACATACAGCCAGTTTTCAGGTTTTCAACCTCCCAAAAGCCCAGGCTTTACACATCGTGCGGTATAAGCATGAATACGATCATCCATTTAAACAACACTCTTATCAAAAATTGTGGTAAACGTACCCTATATATCAGACTAATGTCTTATAAGCTCGATGCGTGATACCATCGTAAACACACCCTTGGGTCCACACGAAGTCAGGCACGAAAGTCTTATTTCGACCTGGAGCCGATGCTTTGGCCCATATGGCCCGTCTGCAAAATAGTAGGTGCTTGTGCGGCTGCCCAGGATGTCATCGATTCCCTACGGCCCATGTAGTGGTAAGAGGAACAACACGGTAATCATGTCTTGTCTCACTAATGGTTAGGTGGCGTCCCGAAAACCACAGGATCCTTGCCTGCGAGGCGATCAGTCTCATGTGTCCAGGTTGATGGTAATAATAACATGTCATCTATCCTGACTTGCTAAAAGCCCTAGCCTGGCCCTAGCCTTGAAATCCGTGCGAAACATAAGTCTTTTGCTTCTTCCTAGAGCTAGAAGAAGATTGATTATCCTTCCTCTTAGCACTAGCACCCATATCCAGGATGCTCAGGTAGTATTAAAATTCACTCACTCTTTCCAATGGCGAGTTGTCCTAACCATTGAGTCCCCTCCTCCCATGTATGTCGAAGGATGATGTGCTTGAAACCCCTGGAGGTTACTCATCCCTCCCTGGCCCACCGTTTCACTAGTCCGTGCAGTGGTAGCAGTCACGATACTCACCTGCACAATGATGGCAACTACAACGCCTATAGCCTCTATAAAGGCCTATGGGTCAAACACAAGTGGTGGTTGACTATTTTCCCGTGGACAACCTCTACGTTAGCGCCCTAGACTTGCCATCTACACAAGTTAAGATAGCAATTTGAGATTCTCTCTTTTCATTTATCACATTAGTGGTGTATAATGCCAAACACTAATAATTAACCATTCCTACGTAATCATGCTTATTCATTTTATGAACCCTAAGGTTGTTTCCTAGCCTGATGTTCTTGATTTTCTATACACATTCTATCATGCATATATTCCCACACAACCCTGATACATCTCCTATGGAACATATTAGAACACCAAAGCGATCGATGCACACAATGTTGTGTTCTACACCCCATGCCACGCTAATCTTAGGTATTTGTACACCTAATTCTCGTGCTCGGCTATGACAAGCCCGATATCAAGAAAACCTTTGGTGGATACCCCCACGAGCTCCTAGGTAATCGTTAGCCTAAGCTGCGATACCAAGGCTAGCGACGCCCCGAATTTAGAGTCCCGTTGACAACAGTTAACCGCGAAATTCATGTGGATTTTGGGTGACGGAGTACCACCTTTGTTGTGTCCCATTTATCGGGATCCATATTTTTAAAAAATCGGGGCGAGCTTCTTTGTTGGGAACTACATGACATACAACGTAATAATAGTATAATCATAACCAATCCAAGGTCTCAGCGAGTAGTGTTGACCCCCTGAGAGTCCGTCGTCCCATATCTGATATATGCTCCCTTTCTTGGGACCCATTCATTCACCTTTAAATCTAAAATATGAAAATAAAATGCTTAATTACAGTCCATAAGAGTCGGATCACGGCCCACTTACCATAATTACATACCCGACTATTTATACAATAGTCTAAAAGAATTTAATTACAATTCTTTTTACATAAAATGCTTTTACAAAAGAAAGTATTGTCAGGCGCATGTCGGCCTTTTTCTAATCACGGCCTCATCGGAGGCGAGTCTCCCTATAGACTCCTGTACACGAAAGGGGTCCGCGACGAGGTAAGCAATGCCCGGTAGTGATAATCTCTTCTGAGGTTCACTAAAACAGTGCTCGCCATACAATGATCAAACCAGCCCATACGTCAGTGAAAATGTACATGAATGTCGTATGTCATAAATGGAATGTCTTCGTGCCCATATCGGAGTCACTCACGACTCCTCACACATGCCTATACCAAGTGTAACAACAGATTATTGTACCAATGACACATATACCGAGCCATACCGACTCACGGTACCCGATACAGTGCGATGGGCAGCTAATCCCGGTCAATCCCGACTCTATCCACCGCGACTTGAAGTCTATGTGATAACCATGACCATGTGTCTTCTTTGGGCAACAGAACTTTTCGGCTCACATTGCGGGTCTCTTACACCCATACAGAAATTTTTTGGATCACCGCAGTGATGTAAGACCGAGGTAATTTACGGGAAAAAGGGCAAAATCAAAATTTCGATTACAAAATTGTAATTTCGGTTAAAAATCCGGAATTTATTCTCTAGATCTCGGATGATGAAATGGATTTCACCGTTGGAATCGTCTCGTGAAATCTAGCTAACACGTAAAATTTCGTCGAATTCCGAGATAGTCGGAATTTACACATTTTAGAGCATCGTAGTTAGTTATTAAATGTAGATTTTTCGATGTGACGAAAGTCACATATAACAGACTCATGTGCCATAAGTGAGTAGAAATGATGAAAATGGGCCGAGTGGAATGTCTTTGAATGTCAGCGGGAAAAGAAGAATAAAATGGGCATTATTAAAATTGTTTAAATGAAGAAAAGACAAAATACTTAATAGTATTGTCTTCTTCAAAGAAGACCTAAATGAACAAATCGGGCGGAGATTGCTGGATGCGGTGGCTGGACGTTTGGGGAGATTTTAAGAGAGAGATAGCACTTCTCTCACAGAAATACGAACAATCAGGCCGTCGACAGTCTTCGGAATGAGGAGAAGCGCTCTACGGAGAGGGCCCGCGTAGGTACGGTTAGGAGTTTCCTCAAACCCGAGAGGTAGGAGTTTCTCCCTACTTGGGTTTATTCTTCGGTTAAGTATCATGTAAATGTTTCGAATTGGTTGGGCCTTGAGCAGCCAGTTTGATCATTCAAACCTTGGAATCGAAATGCTTGGATTTGAGACCCACGAACAGCCCGTATAAGTGTTACGGACTATTTGGGTTAAATGTATGATGAAGTGTTCTATAAATCATGTATTGGTTTGTTTGAGGCCGGAAATGGCCGTGAAACCCGGGTTCACTAAGTGAACCGATAATTTGTCACTTTGAAAGGCAGTAACTGGGTTTTTCTTGTTCGGCGATGATCACAAAACAATTTTTGTGAAAATATGTGTTTGACGGTGATTTAAGTTAAATTGCTCATGTTTGATCATTAGCCGTGAAGCTAATTTTGATGTGGAAATGTGGAATTTACATGACATGATTGTAGTGAATTGAATGTTTTGTAAATATATGCATGTTTATATATTTGTGAATTAGGCGTATTGGAAGCTGGCATACATGCACATTCCATGCCTTTGGAACACCCTAGGACTATAGGAGTGAGTGCGCGGGTGAGTCTAGAAAATGGTTCGGAGGGTTGTCACAAAATGTGAATTATCGAGGAGTTGTCTAAAACTAAAATATCAATCATCGGAGACGGCTGATTGATATACATCGGTGATCCATAAATATCAATCGTCGGAGACGGCCCAATTGATACATACACATCGGAGGGTTGTCCACTAACAAACCAAATAATAATTCTCATACGAGGCTTAGGTGAGTGTGAGAGAGTCGGTGAGGACTCGGGGTCTGAGTTGATCATGTAGACATTCAAGTAGGATCATGCATTTTCTTGAATGTGTGTTTATTTTAGAACATTACACTACACTTAGGTGGAAAGTAGCCCACTTAGGGCGATTCCACTGCGACGATAGCTCCTGCAATCGAGGGATATTATTTGCAGTGCAGGGAGGCGTGCGAGGAGATGGCTCGTCCTAGAGGTCGAGATTTAGAAGAAAGCCGGAGTGTGGCTTTGAGGGTTCTTCTGATGTTTACATGTATTAGAATTCGAGTATTTTAATATATGTTGTATAAGAGTAAAAATATTTGAACTCTTGTAACTATTGGATATAGTTGGATTCATAGTGGGTATGTATGATGAGTATTGTTTATGGGCCCAAGTGGCCGTTTTACTCATGTTGGGATTATATTGCCTTTGTTTGGGACGGAGTATGTGCGGTGTGTGCCCAGGTGACTCTCAGGTACAAAGGGACTGCGCCCGATTTTGAGTGGCGTCGGGTAACGGCATCCACTTGTATTCAGCGGGTTGACGGGTAGTCAAACGGACCCCGAGTTTGGGGCGTACCTGTGGGTCTCTTACCCCATATTCGGGCTTTTCACGAGGGGATTAACGACCCTTCTTGCTGCAGCCTTACGTTAATTATATTTGACTTTTATGATTTGAACCATGAGTCATTTATTAGGCGATAGATCCGATACGAACTCACTACCCATTCATCAACAACGATGATGGATGACCATACCATGTACACACACCACGTAATCATGCGTGATCGTGCATATAGAGAGAAATGCAATCATGTCATTCATGTTGTTATGTCATACTACATGCAACATTTATAAATTCGGATAGTATAATTTCCTACATATAATTTCCATTCATCACAATTTCCATGTTAATACATCACGCAAGCACATATTAACATGATTTTGACACACAACTGCATATTATTTATTTTTCTAACAATACACATAAAATTGCCCAAATTTCGGACCCATATAAGACAAGGCACCTCTTGGTCCCTTCACGGTTTGTCACCGAATTAGTTTGATACCAAAACACACCACAAAACCTGAAGACATTAGTCATAGGATCAAAACCAAACCTCGACCAGTCCAGGCTAGAAACTTGATCTCGAAAATTCAACTGGCTGTCCAGCAGTCTCAAAAATTACTAAAAATTCCTACACTCAGTCCCAAGATTTTGGGACTAAAATTTACGGCCCCTCACAGCCTCTAAGAAAACCCTAAGCCATTAAATGGCCTTTAGGCTAGAAATAACCCAAGTAGGAAAATTCCACCTCGTGGGTTTAATGGCTACAGATTACAGTGCCACGCATGGCCTCTGTCGTGAACCGACTTGCCTTTTATCGACGAAAACCTACTGTCCAAATTCCATAGATCTTAGAGAGAAGTTTTTCTCTCTCTACCCCTCTCTTATTTCTCTCTCTTTCTCACTCACCTCTCTCCGTCCGTCCCCTCCTTTTGACTTTTATCTTTTGATTTTTTTTTTTAATTTTCCATATGTCCATCTCTCATTCGGGTTTGTTTCTACCCCGAAACAATTTATTTATTTTCAGTTCAATTTATTTTAAATGAACTTAGCTCAAGTCATTTCTTGACTTTCGAGATTTTCGTAAAAATCTCGTCCTTGGAGTCACTGGTGACTAATCACTCAGAAACTCGTAAAAATTTTCCGATTGTCGGAATTAAATGAAATTTTCTAGGCCACTAGATTTTGTGAGGCAGATTTAACAATGTGATCGGTTTGTCATCGGATCTAGTGAATTTTCACAAACTTCTTTGAACCATTATGGCAATTTATTATTATTATTATTATTATTATTATCATTTTTCCATTTTTTTTTAAAAAAATTTCTAATTTTCCCAGGTTTTACATGTCGCGCTCATTTCCAACATTTTCGCGAACTTTCATCACTTGATACATATGTCTAACCAAGAATAAAATTTAGGTCTTTTACCCTGGGGGGGATCTACCCCATCTTGCTTCACCCAAACGCATGAGATTTATTATTACTATTGTTTTCCTGTTATGAAACCGTAAGTCTCAGTTTTGGACGTTATCCCTTTCCCAGGCTCACTACTCATTCACCAAGATTGGTGAATAACCATTACCATGCCCACACACCCGACTTGGCACGATGTCCCAGTGCATATGAAATGCAAATATACCATTTCATGCCATATCATGTTACATGCATAATGAGAGCTACATGCAACATTATGAACACATGGATAATTATATTTTCTACATACAATTCATCCATCAAAAAGAACATATATCAGCGTGATCTTTTCACACACGTATGTTGTCAATCAAGCAGCGACACCGCAAGGAAATGGCCTTAATCTCGAACCCATAAAAACAAAGCACCTCTCTATGCCTTCACGGTTATGAACCATTTTTGGTTCCATTCGTCACCAAATCACTATGATACCAAAACACACCACAAAACCCAAAGACATCAGTCCCGGGATCAAAACCAAATCTCAACACAATCCGGGACTGCCCGAAACCAGTCCAAAAATTTTCAATATTAAGTTCCAAAATCTTGGGACTAAATCACACGGTCAGTCACGGCCTCGAAGAACACCTATGCCATTAAAGGGCTTTTAGGCTAGAAATAATCAAAGTAGGAAAATTCCCTACCTCTTAGATTTTGATGAAACTCTTAGATTTTGGTACCTACACGTAGCCTCGTTGTGTGGATCAACTTTAACTCTCGGTGTAAGACCCAAGAAAATCCAAACCTTTTGAAGAAAAGTAAAAACAATAAATTCGGTTGAAAATCTAGAATTTTTCTAGATCTTGGATAACGAAACGAACTTCACCGTTAGAATCGTCTCATGAAATCTAGCTACCACGTCAAGTTTCGGTCGAATTAGGGCAGGTCGAGAATTTCACGTTTTACGAGGCAGCGAGTCCTGGTGACACTTGGCACTTGTTGGTGGCTCACATGGGAGCCACATCGAGAAAAGAGAACTAGTCAAACCAATGTCTAAGTGGTGTATGTGTCTAAGTTATGAGGAGGAAAATCGAAAGTTTGGATATATGGATAAAGGAAATCCAAGAGAACCAATGTGATAGTGACATGTGGCAAAGATGACACTCCCACTTGACCCATCTTGGACCTATCGGTGGGATGGGAAGAGGGAGAGAAAAAGGAGAGGAAAAAGAAGGAGAGAACTTTAGAGAGAGAAGCTCTACCTTCTCTCTAAGTTTCCCGGTGATCGGACCATTTGTTTTGAGGGCGGAGGCAGAGGAAAAGCTCATCCTCGCGACAAGAACTGGCGAGGCGGGACACGGGGTTTGACAAACTCGAGGTGAGGAGTTTTTTCTCCTATGTGGTTTAGTCTTTGGCTATCCAAATGGTTAGGATGGTTGGGGCCGAAATGGTCGTATGTTTGATCCATAGATTGGGGCCCGAGTGCTGAAATGTTGGAATTTGTTTTTCGAACTGATCCGGACAGGTTATGTGGGAGTTGTTTCGAGGCGACCTTTGGTGAGCTCTGTGTTGTTGGGCCGGTCTAGGCCCCGGTTGTCGGGCTGTGGATTGGCCCATGTGTCTTTGCTTTTGGTGTGCTAAAGATGAATAACACATGTTGATTGTGTAATTATGTTAATATGCATGAATGATATATATTAACATGGTGGTAGAAATGGCATAATGCATTTCACACATGCACGAGGGCATCATAAACTGGTAGGTGTGAGTGCATGACATGATTTCGGAGAGTTGACCAACAATTATTTACCGGAGTATGTCCACTATAATATATCAGAGGGTTGTCCACAAACAAACAATATCTTTGTTTTGAGAATGATTTTTCATACATGGCAAATAGCATGTGTGAGGGAGTTGGTGAGGACTCGATGCATGGGACGAGGCATGTAGACATTCAAGTAGGGATATGCATGATTTACTTGAATGTTTGTTTGGTTGTCATTGCATGAGCACTTAGGTGAGGAGTAACCTATGTAGGAAAATTCAACTACTGAGCATTGCTCACCTTGTCGTGGGAATAACAATTTAGTCTTGAAGGTGCGCCAGAGAATGGAGCAGCATCAGGGACCCTAGTGGCGAGAAAAGGCGGATAGGCCTCATTTTGTATAATGTAAATTTATGGGTAGAAAACCCAGTTTTGTACTATGTAAAGAATAAAGAATTGTAATTAAACTTTTTTTTTTTTTTTTGTATAATAAATACACTTTGGCAAGTTTTCTAGGTTCTAGTGGCCTTTGTAATAATAAGGCTAATTTCTGTTGGTTTTACAGTATGTAAAACACAAAGGAAAAAAAAGTGCAGGGGATTAAATGGGGTGGGTTACTGTCCATTTCCATTTTTGGGTCGCGACACTACAGGCGCGACACTACAGGGGTGTCGTGACCGTAAGGGCCATGGCGTGCAAGGCAAGCGTGCTTGCGCACACAACCAGGGGCCTGTGCGCATGCGCTCGCGTGCCTGGGAAGGCTTGTTGCGACAGGCTTCCTTGGGTGCTCTGTCACGACAGAGGACTCCTTGTCGCGACAGAGATGGCTCACTTGATGTCGCGATAGAGACTTTAGTGTCACGATAATGAGCTGGACAGTAAGTGCTTTAGGTGTCACCACACAGTTTTGGTGTTGCGACAAGGGGGCTGAGTTGTTGGGTTGGTTTTGTGTCGCGACACGGTCCTTGTGTCATGACATTGGGGCGCGGACATGCGCGACAGAAGAGTCTTATCGCAACAGAGAATTCTCTGTCGCGACATACTTCTCCATGTTTTCTGTCACGACAGAGAAATCTTTGTCACGATAGACTTTTCAAGGATTCCTGTCGCGATAGAGTCTGCCTGTTTGGTGTCGTAACACAGCCTTGTGGCGTCGCGGCGGAGCCGCGCAAGCGCTAGCGGCGATGCGGCGTAATACTCACGGCGGCTCATCGCGCACTCGCGGCGGCCGCGGCGCACCGTGGCGATCGCAGCGTGGCACGCTTCCCTTGTTTTCTTTCTGCGCCAAGAGAACGCAGCGGCACTCCCGGTCGCGCGCCTTTGTGCATGCGACAAAGCTACGGAGTGCATTGTTTATAGACATTGTTCACAAACCTTTGTTCATGGACTTGATCAAAAAAAAAAAAGTACAAAAATGACCCCGGGATGTGGGGGCGTCACACTTTCGGATTGTCGAGATTCTCACGGTCGAACAGAAAATCCTCCATTTCTTTTCTCTCCCTATCTTCCTCTTCTCCCACGTTTTTTTCCTTCTCTCCTCTGTCCGATTTTCCTCCCCTTTTTCTTTTTGGGTTTCCTCTTCTTCTTTTTTTCCTCTTATCCACCGAACTCCCTCTTTTTTGTTTGCTTCTATTCTCTTTTCCTTTTCGTTTTCCATTTTCTCTTTTAACTTTCATTTTCTCCTATTTTATTTTCTCTTTTTCTCATCCTTTTGCTTCTCTCCTACCATATCGTCCAAAAAAATTGAAACTTCCCCAACTCCTCGTAGCCCTTGTCATCTCCACCATTTTTCTTAATTTTCTTAATTTTTTTCTTTTCTTTTTATTTCCCTCTTTTGACACATGGCTAAATGTGATCCATTCACACAAGTGCCCCACATGGCTCATACCATGTGTCACTCCCATAGGGTGCCATGTGGCATCTACATGCTCATGCCATGTGTCACCCAACACTCGGTGTCTCGAAAAACATGAAATTCTGACTGTCTTGGAATCCGATGAAATTCGACAAGGTAACTAGATTTCGCAAGAAAAATTCAACGTTAAAGTTTGTTTCGTCATCCGAGATCTAGAAAATTTCCAATTTTCAATCGAAATTACCGTTTTACCCCTATTGAGAAAAATTGAATTTTTCCCGGGTTTTACAAAAAGCACTAATGGATAAATCCAAAAATACAATTAAATAAATAACTAATAGTAATAAAATTCATCATTGGACTTGGGCTTCACTATCTCGTGCAGGCTTTAGATATGAAGCTCTTCCCAAATGCTATCACTTTTCTAAGTCTTCTTATTGGTCTTTTGACATAAATATAGTGTAGCTTGAAAAATTCTATCAATCATTGATCTTAAATCAAATTATTTGGAATGTGGGGTGAAGTTGTTTAATGGATTTCAATGCTCTTGGAAATTATATCTTAATTCCTAATTTGCTATGTTCATATGTTGGTTATCATTCCTTAAATTAAACTGGCATTTCTAAGTCTTCTTATCGGTCTTTTGGCATAAATATGGTGTTGCTCTAAAATTTCTATCATTCCTTAATAAACATTAAATTATTTGATGGAAACACCCTTGACTTGGAATATGGGTTGAAGCTGATGAATGATTTGACTTATGCTACAAGTTATGCCTTAGTTCCAAGTTTGTTAGCCCTTGAGGCCTGACAAGTGACAAATGGGTGGGATGGGCATATGGGGCTTAGTGATTGAATCCTTTGTAAGAGTAAAGTATTAAGCATGTCACGAAAAGTGAATAAAAGTAAAACAAAAAAAACAAAAAAAAGTTTCGAGTTTGTTATGTTCATGTGTTGACTTGTTCAAGATGCATCTCATTTTTTGGAAAGCAACATCAAATGAAAGAGGAAAATAGCACCACACTCCCATAAGATTAAACGTGTTTGTTTAATTGTTCAATAAATGAATAATTAATTGTTAATGAGACTTAGTTAGTGGTTAGAGTTAGGTGAGTCGCCAAGGAATGGATGAGGTGTCCCGGGGTTTGAGCCTCAATAGAGACAATTGTGAGAAACATAATATTATGATGTAATGAAAAATGAATATATAGATGTAAAAAAAAGTTAATAATTAATTAATCAAAGACCTTAATAGGAGAATCTCGCTGTGAATTAAAAAAATGTATATTTGATTTCAAAAAAATGTATATTTAATTTGAAAAGGGATTACTTAGGATTTAGGAAAGAAAAAGAGGTTTGAAATGTATAAAGTTACAAACAATCAAGCTTCTGTTGCAGTGAGTATAATTATACTACATAAGGTCAACTAAAGTATAATCTTTATTTAGTTTTTTATTGCTTACTCTATAAACAATTCACAAACCATTAATGTTTCCAATTATCACACCTTCTCTTAAGAAGAATTAACCAAGGGTTAAAGATATGAAATATTCTATTTGAAGAGAAGATATTACAATAAGTGAAAATATTACAATAATTCATCGGGACATATCAACCAACAATAATCTTTGGATTCGATCTCTTGAAGTTGTTGTATCAAACTTTGGTCTTGTAAGACTACTAAATCCATATGATTCTAATCAAACTCTCATTGCAGGCACTTATGGTTATATTGCACCAAATAAATTGTTTAAGCTTGTTTTTCATTACTACAATGAAAAAAAATGTTGCTATTTTTAGTAGGGGAGGATTTAGTATAGGCTTAGTAGGAGCACCTGCCCTCACTTAACATTTTTTTTTTTGAAATAAAAAATTCCCTTTAGGTCCAAGGAGCTTGGAACCTGGGAACAAAGTTATGCTCCCACTAAAAATGCATCAACCCTTTACTATTGGGTTATACCCTTTACTTATTAATCCTTGCCAAACTTATGCAACTTAAATATGCCACTACTGAAACCAAATCCTAGCTCTGCCCCATTTAGATTTATGGTTTTTCCCCTAATAGCTACAATACTCCAATACTTTATGTTTGTATGAGATTTAATGGTATTGTGAGGGATTAAGAAGCATTGTAGGCATTTTAGCACTAATAGTCGCAATAATCTAATCTTGTACCCGTATTCGAGATAGGGGATTTCTCTCATAGTTTTTTCCTTTAAAGGTTTCCAAGTTAATGTTTGTGTTTCTGGTTCTCATATTTTTTTCTTGTTGCTTATTTTGTTTTTTCTTTCACAGCTACCTATATTTTTTCTTTTTCTAATATGTGTGAAATAAATGCTTTTTTTCCTTTTTACTTGTTGCAAAGATTGCTTACAACATGGTTGTTAGTGAAAAATGTGATATTGATAGCTTTGGGGTCGTTCCACTAGAGACAATAATGGGAATGCATCCTAAGAAACTTCTCACCCTATTATCATTGTCTCCATCATCAATACAAAATATTTTTCTAAAAGATATCTTAGATCCGCATCTCTGACCTCAAAATCAACAAGTTGTAGATGATATAATTCTCATAGTAATAATGGCACTTAAATGCATACATTTAAAACCCCATTTTCATCCAACAATGGAAGAAGTATGCCGGGAGCTTCTTGTTAGTAAGTTGTTTACCCTACCTTTTGATGCAATTTCACTTATGCAATTGAGAGATCAAGAAGTTTAAGTAGGCTATTAAAGAGTGATGATCTGAAATGAGAAGGGTTTGTTCTTATGTGTTGTACTAAAGAGAATAATTATGATAATTTTAAATTTGTATCAAATGCAAGGTCATGTAAGGTACTGTGGTTGGAATTCTTTCTCGTATATATTAATCCCTGTCACTATAATTAGTCCTTCCAGTGTGGAATATTTATTTATTTTTCATCTTTTTCCCTACTTTATATTTATGAGAAAGAAAAACAATGATAAAGATCACTATTACCTTATAACTATTATCAAAAATTTGACATCTTATTTCATGGTTCTCGTATCTTAAAAGAAGATTAACAGTTTATACACATTTATTGTACTAAACATTCATCATTTCAAAAAGACAAAAATCCTTCTAATTTTTCTTTCCTTTTTTTTCATCCATTTACTTTGCATTATCATACTATTTTGTTCCTCAAAAATTTGTTCCTCACCCCTTCCCTCCTTATGCCAACCTATGCTCTTAACCACTTGAACTAGGTCTCATTGGCATTTTTCTTTTCCTTTTAACAATTAATGTAATGGGTAAAATTTAAGGAAAAGGCAAGTTGTATAATTGTAGTATATTTACACCAATATGGTGAATATAATAAGTTTACTCTCTTACTATTAAAATAATATCTTATTTATTAATTTTTCTAATAGATATAAAATTATTTGATTATATATGTATAAGAAGACCACTTATTAAAAACATAAGAGGGAATGTAGAAATACTAGGATGACATTCAAACACCAAATCATATATATGTGATGCAATATCAAGAAATTATGATAATTGACTCTTCTAAGTCTTCTTATTGGTCTTTTGGCGTAAATATGGTGTCCCGTGGAAAATTCTATGAATCTTTAATGGAAAAGCCTACCCAACATGCATGGAATATGAAGGAAATTGTTTAATGGATTTTATGCTTCTGGAATTTATGCCCTACCTAGTTCCTAGTTTTCTATACTCATATGTTGGTCACCATTCTTTCAATTAATTCTTCTAAGTCGATCTTCTTATTGATCTTTTGGTATAAATATGATGTAATTTAGAAATTTTATCCATCTTTGAGCAATATCAAATAAATAACAAAGCCTACTCAACTTGGAATATGGGTTGAAATTTTTTTTAATGGATTCCAATGCTTCTGGAAATTATGTCATATTTCCTAATTTGCTATGTCCATATGTTGGTTGTCATTCTTTAAATTAAGCTGACTCTTCTAAGTCTTCTTATTGGTCTTATTGATCATCCTTTTTAAATTAAGAGGACCCTAAATTGCAAAACACTATTTTGTGTTTGATTCTTGGAAAATAACGAAGAAACAAAAAGAATATTAAAAAAAATTAATTGTTAATATTAATTTGGTTATTGTGTAAAAAAGTTCAGAGATTTTATATAGATTTAAGTTAAAGAATTTATATGCATTTTAAATTATTTAATATTTATATAGATAAATCAAAGTGTCAAATGAATTTGAAATAGAAGCAAAGATACATATGCCTCTATTTTCTTTTAACAATAAAGTTGTTAAATCACTTTAGAATCATTAAATTAGTTTATCAAAAAACTTTAAATAACTTTTCAGTATTTTATATTTATATATATATATATATATATATGTGTGTGTGTGTGTGTGTGTGTGTGTGTGTGTATGTGTGTGTGTGTGCGCGCGCGCGCTTTGATGTTTGATTCTTGACTTTTGGTTGACTCTAAGTTTTCCTAGTTTATATTTGAACAAGATGTAGCTTGGAAAATTTTATGAATAGATCCATGATTGATCAACATCAATCAATGTTTTTTCTTCAAATTATTGGATAGCAAGCCTACTTAACGTAGAATATGGGGTGCAACTTTTTCTTGGATATCTATTTCATGCTCATGGAAATTGAATCTCTCTTTTGGTTGACTCTAAGTCTTCTTGGTTTGTATTTGAATGGTGGCAGAAGAATTCATAAATAGATCCATGATTGATCAGCATCAATCAATGTTTTCTTCAAATTATTGGACAGCAAGCCTACTTAACGTAGAATCTGGGGTGTAACTTTTTCTTGGATATCTATTTCATGCTCATGGAAATTGAATCTCTACTTTTGGTTGACTCTAAGTCTTCTTGGTTTATATTTTAATAGGGTGTAGCTTGGAAAATTCTATGAATAGATCCATGATTGATCAACATCAATCAATGTTCTTTCTTCAAATTATTGGACAGAAAGCCTACTTTGTAGACCATTTTCTATTAGAGTTTACATAAATTAGTTTTTTTTATTGCTTATTTTTAAAATTCTTATTAAGAGATTTGATATTGCAATTGATGAAGTGGATATTTAATCTTCCTATGGGTTTATATATTATGATTGATGTTTATCAATTTAATCATATTTATTGGTCACAAAAATATCATTATTAGCTTTTAATTACCAAAAAATATCAGTAGAAAAAATATTGAGACGATTCAAATTGCCTTTACATATTATCAAATAACCGTTTTGTACCTGTATTGGCACCAAAACTTTAGAGGCGATTCACATATCCTCAACAAAGGTGTCAGTTTAATTTTAAAAAAAATGGCGCCAACTCATAAGGGCAGTTTAAACTGCCCCTACAAATAAAAGTAGTAGATTATCATCACTTATAGAGGTAGTTTTGAGTGCTGCTATAGTTACGATTGGGACGATTTTAACCGCCTCAATCAGGACGCGCCTACATTAACCAGCCTACCTTTGTTGGACATAAAATTGCCTCTAAATGGTAGAGACGGTGTGAGCAGGCGGTTTAAGGCGGTTGTTGAGACCATTGCTACACTTTGTTGGGGCGGTTTAAATCACCTCTATAACCTTAAAAAACCGCCGTTGTAGCCCATACTTGTTGTACTGGATTAATCTTTCCAATTATTGCACCTTCTATTAAGAAGAACTAAACCAAGGGTAAAAGATATGAGATATTATATTTGAAGAGAAGATATTACAATAAGTGAAAATATAACATTGAAATTTTTTTTATACAAATAAAAAAAAAATTGGCAAACCAAGGTCAAGTTAAAATTATAAACAATAAGTGATATAATAAAAATGGTAAAATGATAAAATGATTTAATAAAAATTTTAATTTTATTTATATGTGATAAGTTTCATAAAATGAATAAACATTTTATTTAGCATTGATATAAAAAAAAATCTTATCTTCTAAACATCTAAATAATAAAACATAATTTTTAAATCTAAACTCTATAATATCAAATTAATGTATAATATATAAAATGATCAAAGTGCTTTTTATTTATAGTATAATATTTTATTTTTGTCCACAATGCAATTCTATTTATATTATGATGTTCTTGTTTATTGTTTTTTATTGATTATCAAAATGGATAAAATTAATAAATATAAAAATTCAAAAAGTTTCATGAAAAAAAAATGCAATGAGGATATTGTTGAGTCTAAGATTGTCCATATATTTGTCTAAAGGATTCTATAAGAAGATAGGTACTTCAGATATCGAGCTTGATGAAGATTTTTTGAAATAAAGGTAAAGTCCCTCGCAGGGACGTGCCAAACATGGGAAGTTCGAACTAGAAGGAGAGCAGTCGTGGAAGTAGTTCAAACTAAGGTAATTTTGTACTGTAGGGAAGTGCCAAACATGGGAAGTTTGGACTAGATGGAGAGCAACCGTGGGACGCACATGATTATGCTAGCTTAGAGGTCAAGGAATTTGGGGAGCAAGTAACCGATGAGCCTGAAATCTATTTGGCACATGGATAAAGATCAAATCACAAAAGATTCGAATGTCTAAGCTGTCAACCAGAATTGGAAACTTTTTAGGATTCTATTATGAAGAGGATACTTGAGCATCAAGTTTCCTAATTCTGATGTGATAACTTAAAGAAAAGAACAGAAAATAGAATGTAAAGTTTGAGTCATATTAGGATAATGATCCAACTGTATCAAGACTTCCAAGACTAATGAGCAAGACTATAAATTCAAGATTTTGGAAGTTATCAACCACGAACTTTAGGCGAGAAGGCGAGGAAGAACAAACGGAGTTCAAAGCGTGCTAAAAGAGTACGAAGTGCGAGATATACTTAGTTGAGGTATTTATAATTAAAGTCTTTCACCTTTAGCGAAAGATAATATTCTTTATTTTCTTCATCTTATATTGATGTAATGTGTGTATGAGTGTGCGATGCTATTGAGAGGGGAATGAAGGGAATTCATTATGAATTTCACTATGAGTGATGAGGTTTTAAGAAGAAGTGTGGGTAGAGAGGGAGTCTTGTACCATCACATAAGACTAATTATAAACCTTGAATCAGATAAGTGAAAATTCTTGCATCTAGGCACAGACTAAGATCTATAGGAGAAGTTCAAACATACACCACTAATCTTCAAACGAGATCGCAATCCAAACATCAAAGACTATTACCTCGAACATATAATATAAATAAATAAAAGTGCAATAGACTGAGAAAAAGTCATCACATGGAAAGAGGTAAAAAATTGAAAAGCATCATGCAAGAAAAATGCATAGACAATAAAATATAATAAATAAATAACTGCAAAAGACTTGGAAATGTGCATCATATGGAAGAAAGAATTAAAAACAAAAGAATTAAAGTATGGATAGACTTGACTTGTCATCTCGTAGTCCTTAAAGTTTCTTTTCTGAGTGGAATTCATTCATGTTTGACACTTTTAAGAAACATTTCTATGGGTAAACATCATGAATAACGAGGACACCTTTTATATTGAAATGGAATTGCCAATAAGATTTTATAAAGAGGCCTGACAGCCTTAGGATTTCCTTCACCGAAGAAAAAGTGGGCCGGTGTGAGCTTCCGGGAAGAGTCTCAGTTCTCACTTAGTCGACGCCATTCCAACAACAACTTTTATATTTACATTATAAAAATGGGTGCTTATTTTATGCAATGATGAATAAAGTAGTTAGATAGAATTAAAGATGGTGTCCTTTGTTAATTATTTGTTAATTTTTAATTGATTCAAGTTTTATCGAGCAAAGTTTTAAACATCTAAAAAAAAGCTTAATCAAGTTTGAGTTTTGAGTTTTTTAACCAAGTCAAGCTCGAGTTTGACTCTATATGACTCAACTCAACTCAATTACACCCTTAATTCTAGGATTACACTCAAACACCAAATGATGATGTCATATTAAGAAATTATGGTACTATTTTATATATTATTTATATAATATATGTTTAAAGTGCTGTAAATGTACTTTTTCTCGTTTGTGGAGTGCATGTTCAGTGTTAGGTTTGCTTCTTTCCAGACTACACAGCGTTCATAATAGTAATAATTAGGTTTGTTAATTTATAAGGTCGATTTTACAATGAATCACTTGAAATCCAAAGAAATTAGTGAAGCTGCTCCATATTAAGAAATTCTGTTTGGCGAGCTCTCAAAATAATTACATATAAACTTTCTTTAGTTTATTTCCCGTTAAGCAGTTGCACACTAATTATGTGTCATGTAAAAGTTTTCAAAATACATTTTTATCAAAAAAATCCAATTCATCCCCACCATGTGCTGAAAAAGAAAGGTCATTGTGGTAGGAAACGAAGTGGCAATATGAGCTACATCTTTCCCTTGCTAACCCCAGTCAATTGACGACCCTCAAGTGCAAGACACTATTTTGTGTTTGATTCTTGGAAAATACCGATGAAACAAAAGAATATTAATTGCTAATATTAATTTGGTTATTGTGTAAAAAAAATTTCAAATTTTATATATATTTAAGTTAAAGAATCTTATGTGTGTGTGAACATTGATTCTCTACTTTTGATTGACTCATCTAAGTCTTCTTGGTCAATATTTAAACAGGGTGTAGCTTGGAAAAATTTAACTTTCGATTGCATTGTCTAAGTCTTCTTGGTCTATATTTAAAAAGTATATAGCTTAGAAAATTCAACGTCAATCAATGTTTTTTCTTCAAATTATTGAATAGAAAGTCTACTTAACGTAGAATTTGGGGTACAACTTTTTCTTGGATATTCCATACCTTTTTTTTTTTTCAAAATTTTGAAGTTTTAAGTTTGTGGATGTATGTAAAAATTATTTAATATGATGACATTATTCTCAACAATAATATCTCTATTTCATGCTCTTGGAAATTACGGCATAGCCCGTAATTTTGTATCCCTTCCCGATGATGTAGGTTGAATATGTGTATTTCATTTTATTGGAAAGAAATAATTAGTGCAAACGCATTTTGAAAACCTAACAAAAGAAATACTGAATTATTAAAAGTAAAATGGTAATAAATACTTTTTTTTTATTATTTGTTAGATAAGTAAATAATAATTAATCAAAGACTTCATGAAATTCAAAGATAATAGTTTTCATTAATTAGAATATAGAAATTAGGGGTGTTAATTCGTAGCCGTAGGTTGTGTTAGGTATGGGTAATCGATGTACGGATCGTGTCAGCGTGTGACCCAGATCTACGCGAATAATAAGCGTGTCGGCGTTCGTTAATCCAAACTCAATGTTATTATTAGTGTTGGGTAGGTCGATACGAATATAGCTAGTTTAATTTGATTATTTGAAATAATAAGAATTATAATTAATCATCCATATTTAAAACAAATAACTTATTAAATTTAACATGTTTATTAATTTTATTATTTAAAATAATATGGTCATAATTAATAATCTATATTTAATATAAATAACCTATTAATTAGATTAATTAATTAATATAATAATTAAGCAGTCCAGTCGAGTTGAAATTTGTATTAAGCTACGTGCTCCAATATGAGAATATGATCGATTTATTAAAAACGTGTTAGTGGGATAACATGAATATGGCTGGCTTGCGATTATACTGTTAAACCCGTAAAAACCGTGTTGGGCCGTGTTGAGTTCGCGTAAGTGTCAAATTTTACCAACTCTAATTGAAATTAATTATAAAGAGGTACTCATATGAGAAGGAAAAAGAGGACTTAAATGTAAAGTTGCATGGAGCAGGGTAGAAGAATAGAGGCAAAGCCAGTTGGATGGAAAAGGATTAGCGTGTAAAAGAAATTAGATCACCAATCTCATGGAAATTAATTAATGTGAAGAATTTAGCAGGAGACTGAAAAAGAATTGCTTGACTGGGTGTGTGCTTCCCGGAAGTCTCTGTGTTCTCACTTAATAGACGCCATTCCAACAACAACTGCTATATTTACATTATATAAGTGGGTGCTTATTATTATAAAATGATGAATAAAGTAATTAGGTAGAATTAAAGATGGTGTCCTTTATTTTTACAGAAATGGTAGTAACCATCACCATGATGATGATGATGATATTCTCCCTTGCCTATGCAATATCATCATCGTTATCAACCGATGAGGGAAAGGCTCTGCGCAGCACCGGTTGGTGGAATAATTCTACTTCTCATTATTGCAATTGGGAGTATGTAAGTTGCAATGAGGCCGATAGCGTCACTAGAATCATCATATTCGATTTAGACAAAGAATTGGGTGAGCTTAGCAAATTGAACTTTTCTTCATTTCCCAACCTCGTTCATCTCCACCTTTATAACTGTGGACTCAAAGGAAGCATCCCGCAACAAATAGGTACTCTCACTCATCTCAGAGAGCTTGATCTCAGTTTTAACAATCTTACAGGTGAGCTATCTCTTTCCTTGGCTAACCTCTCTCAGTTGAAGTACCTCGGCCTTTCATATAATCGACTACATGGTTCAATTCCTCCTGAATTTGGAAAAATGACGAATCTAATGTATTTGTATTTGCGTTATAATGACCTGACTGGTGTCATCCCTTCTTCATTGGGCAATCTAACCAATTTAACTTATCTTAGCCTTCGAAGTAACCACATCGGTGGTTTTATCCCTCCTGAATTTGGAAAAATGAAGAATCTAATTGTTTGTATTTGGGTTATAATAACCTTATTGGTGTCATCCCTTCTTCATTGGGAAATCTAACCGATTTAACTTATCTTAGCCTTGGAAGTAACCACATTAGTGGTTTTATCCCTCCTGAAATTGGGAAAATGAAGAGTTTGATCCATTTGGGAATGAGTTATAATAACCACCTTGGCTTGATTGTCATCCCTTCTTCTGTTGGGCAATCTAAGCAATTTGGCTTATCTTGTCATGGAAGTAACCACATCAGTGGTTTTATCCCTCTGAAATTAGGAGCGAAGAGCTTGATCAGTTTGGAATTGAGTTATATAACCACCTTAACGGTGTCATCCCTTCTTCATCAGGCAATCAGGTGATTTAAACATCTCAACCTTGGAAATAACAACATCAGTGGTGTTATCCCTCCTGAAATTGGGAAAATGAAGAGCTTGACGAGCTTAGCATTGAGTTATAACCACTTTAATGGTGTCATCCCTTCATCCATAGGCAATCTCACCCATCTCACTTCTCTTACTCTCCAAAGTAATCAAATCAGTGGTTTTATCCCCATAGAAATAGGGAATTTGGAGAAACTGTCTACTCTGGATTTGAGTAATAACTTATTAAGTGGACAGATACCTTTCCATTTGGGAAATTTAAAACAATTAGGATACTTCAATCTTTCCTACAATAATTTCTCTGGCACCGTTCCTCTTTCTCTTGGGACATCGATTGATTTATCACACAATCAATTTGAGACTCAGTTACTGTCGAAGCCATTGGACTACAAGAAAGGTTCATGCAATGAGATCAAAGGTTTGTCGTGTTGCAAGAAAGGGCACCAAATCATGCTCATCTTCGTTGTTTCAATATTTGCAACCTTGTTGCTTTCAATTTCAATCCTCTGGTTTCTCTTCCATAAACGAAGAATCATAAAAATTCAATCAATTGAGACAACAAAGGAGAAAAATGGAGATTTCTTTTCCATATGGGACTATGATGGTGTGATTGTATCAAGACATCATCAGAACAGCGAGGATTTTGACATAAGATCTTTGCATCGATGCGGGAGGCTATGGTGGCGTTCTGAGCACAAGCGCCTTAGGAAGGTAGTTGCCTTGAAAAAACTTCATGGATGGGAAAGCGAGGATCCAGCCTACTTGAAAAGCTTTGAAAATGAAGTTCAAATGTTGTCAATAATACAACACCGCAACATTGTGAAACTTCATGGCTTCTGTCTACATAACAGATGCATGTTTCTGGATTTTACAAATATGGGCGAGGAAGCTTGTTTTGTATGCTAGGGATGAAGTTGAAATTTGTGGGGTGGATTGGGTTAAAAGAGTGAATGTTGTTAAAGGCATTGCCAATGCTTTATCTTATATGCATCATGATTGCGCCTTACCTATCATTCATCGAGACATATCAAGTAACAACATTCTTTTGGACTCTAACCTTGAAGCTTTTGTTTCTGATTTCGGCACTGCAAGACTGTTAGATCCTGATTCATCTAATCAGACTCTTATTGCAGGGACTTACGGTTATATTGCACCGGGTAAGCAATTAGACAACAATCTTCATTGACTTCAAAATATTTTATAATTTTTATCTACATATAAAACACCATCTTGATCATTCTTTAGAATTTCCTATTCTTTGTGGAAGACTTGTATACTATGGTGGTGACGAGGAAGAAAATGCGTGTGTGTATAGCTTTAGGATGGTTGTCTTGGAAGCGATGATGGGAATGCATCCCGAAGAACTTGTGACTTCGTTATCATCTTCCATCAGCTCAAACACTAAAAATTAAGTGATATATTAAGATTTACGTCTTTCATATCCTAGACGTACACAAATTGCCTAATAATGACATAGCTCTTATAGTGTCTTTAGGCGCTCAAATGTTTGCATTCTAATCCTGACTTAGATCCATCAATGCAACAAGTATCTTCCAAACTTGCTTCTGCAAAGTCATTCCCACAACCTATTGGTGAACTACCAATTCAGCAACTAAAAATTGAAGTTATTTAAATGTCATTGTTTGCTTGTATGCAATTGGAATGAAGATGGTTGTTTTTCACTTTTCTTTTCTATGAATATTTGTATCCGAAGCCCCTAAAATCCATAAATATTGAACCATTCTACCATAGTTCGTTAACTTTACAATATAATGTTATAGTGCCCTCTTTGACATTAAATCCCAAGTGAGCGTGAATGTGCAATTCTAGGTAAGTGTAAATTAGTCATTCTGCTAGTGAGCTACTGAATTCATTCGAGTTAATCGGTCGATCAGTAACTATCGAGTCGAGTTCAGAGTATCCTGTCGCAGTTCAAGTTGCTCGTCAGCTTAATTGAGCTTTAATATTTTATGAATCGAGTGGATTTCGAATTGAGTCGAGTTCAAGTATAATTATTTGTTAATTTTTAATTGATTTGAGCTTTGTCGAGTCGAGTTTGAGTAGGTCGACTATTTTTCGAATCGAGTTTCAAACATCTAAAAAAAAGCTTGATCGAGTTCAAGCTTTAAGTTTTTAATCGAGTCAAGCTCAAACATGGCCCTATATCGACTCGACTCAATTACACCTCTAATTCTAAGATGACACTCAAACACCAAATAATGATGTAAAAAACACACCTATAAATGTCCATTTGAAAAATATTTAATTATTGAAGAAAATTAATTGGTAGATGATTTTAAAGGCTCATCTAATTTTCTTTGCATTTTCCACTCTGAAATAACAAAAGAGAATTATTTTCTTGTAAGTAGGTATTGGGCTGTAGATCAGTTTTGTAACGGCAGCCAATAGGATTTCCTTCTGAAAAAAGAGTGGAGATATGAAAGAAATACACAGAAACCAGAGCAAGGGCCAAAGTACTGTTGTTGCTCCTTCCTTGGCTTGAATCCCCACATCACAATTGTCTTTCTTCCCTCCAAAACCAGGTTCTTTCTCTTTCCCTACTTTTAATTCATGTTCTCATTCATACTTTTTATTGTCTTTTTAATTCATTATTTTCGTATCTTAATTAATTTTCGATGTTCTTGTCAAGTCCAATGGTTGCAGATTGATTTCTTGGGACATCAATTCCGTTACTGTTAGCAGTAATAATAGCGACAAGAGAGCTCGATTGCAGTTCAGTTCTCGGGTCACAATGTGTTTCTTCCCAATCCTTCTGATTCCATCAGCCGGTACCGCCAGCCCAGGTGGTGTGGATATGGACGGAGAACAGCAAGTGATAGCCGGCAGCCATCGAGAGGGATGGAACACTTTCATTTTCCCGCCTGACCGTCGAGAGCTCGCCAATCAATGGTCCTGTAAGTGGGTTAAGGCTTGTTTTATAGTTCGTGAACTGCATGTTCAGTGTTTGGTTTATGCCTCTGTGGGAGAGTTAATGGCTAAAGGTTGAAATTTATGTAGTTGAATAGCAGTTTTGCTTTTGGTTGAATGGAATTGGTTTTCCGGAAGTGACACGCCAAGATTTTGTGCTCCAGATTTGAGAGTTTTCGAATTTTATTTTCACGTTGTAAGGTAACCCATGACATTTTCAGTGAAAAAACATCGAAATGGAAATATAGCCGATGCCATTGTAGACTTGACTTGAGATTAATATCTGTATTTAGGTTTGCTTGTTCCCAGACTACAGTATTCAAGCGTCTGATTCTGATGTTTTCTTTGAGAATAAAACAGCGATTGCATTGATACATCCACTCTTCATTGAAGAGGAAAAACTTTTTGACAGTGAAGGAAGAAGAGTAGCAACATTTTATGAGGTATACTGGTTGTTGATTGCCCATTACTAGTCAAATCTTAATGAAATACATCAGTTACACTTGGCACTAACTTTCATGCCCAAAAGACTATGGTGGCTTTGTTTTTTTTACTTAACGTGGAATTGAACTTTTTTCAGCTTTATGTTAAATAGTACTCAATAGGATAAGTTGTTTGTTTTTTAAAATTGAGTAGTGGGTATTGCTAGTTATCCTCCTTATTAGATAAAGGTGGTGTTTCTTGTTTTGAAAGATGACTTTTTAATAGAAAAAAGCGAGAATTTTTAGAAATTTAAAGTAATTATAAACGAAAAGTTAAGCAACCGAAACAAGTTAGATCTTAAAGTTATTTAGCTTTTGGCAAAAGTATTAAAAACAAGCCTTTATGTCTCAAACTTCTAGTATTAGCTGTTTGTAAATATGGATTAGTTTATGGACTCTTACTGAAGTCAGTTGCCCTGTCTAATGTGAGTGATAATCAGTAGAGTGCCTTTGCTCTCAAATAATTGTTATTTGAATTATGGTGGTTGTCTGATCTAGTACCTCTAAGCTTTCTTGCGGCTAGAATGCAATTAGAGGATGATTTAAGGTGAAGTTGGGTTTTTTAACATCTTTGAGCAGGCCATTTTTCGACAATGCTAAATAGTACTTAATAGTATTAAGTGTTAGAAGTTGTTTGTTTTTAACGTTGGATGAGTGAGTCTTCTTGCATTTTCTTACTCGCTTGTTGGATGAGTGGTGTTTGCATTTTGAGAAGTGTTTTTTACGATTTTTTAGAAATTTCATCGATAAGTCTGTGAAAAATTAAAAAAAACAGACATACTAAATGCTAAATGTTTAGCTTTCAGCAAAAAGCCAAAAAACAAGGCTTTATACGTGTGAAATTTGTGAATTTGTCTCACGTGCTACCACCATCTTTGCTTCTGAATTATCACTCAATGTGGGCTTAAGAGCCCTAACCCTTTATTGATATCTTGTGTACCATATCTAACATTTATGTGCATCTTCAACTCATTTGTATTTTAGGTAAGGAAGACTTAATCCTCATCTATTTTGAATTGTTTCATGAATGTTTCTCAACCATTTCGAGTTAGGTTATGACTTTTATATCCCCGATTTTGGTGCTAGCATCACGCCTAATGCAACCCTTCACCTTTCTTTGAGACCCAGAATACCCATATAGAAAGATACCATTTGGATACGAGTATGGGCGGGTCATGTAGACCAGTAACTTAACTTTGTGTTCTACTTTTATCCCATTACTACCTCTCAACCGTTCTTTTGTTGTTTTCTTTCTCGTGTGGAGATCATTACCTCTTAAACAAATGTTACTGTCTTGTCTTTGAAAGTGTATAACTATTTCTAGCTAATCTTTGTTATTTTTAAGATCTTGATTCATAGTTGTTCCCCAGTTTATCCATTTATTTCTTAGGTGATGCTGCGAGAAAATATAGTTGCGGTATTCAAAGCAGTCAAATAGCAGTCTTTGCCATCTCAAAAACTCATACGAAGCTGAAGTTTTCTTAAGTATCTTTCTAGTATTTTAAAATGAACCACTCAAATATTCACGAGGGTGAAGCTTTAGTTAATTAATACAATTGAATGTATTGGTCCGAATGAATCACGATTTTGTTTTATTTCCATGTTTTTATTTGTAGGCCTTGGAGAAGGGTTTAGGGGGTCGTTTAAAAGTTGAGGATTCAACAAGCGTTCTTGAGCTAAAAGTGATCTCCTTCTTCTATGATAGCCTTCTTGATACATGAAGTATTGGTCCCTTACTTTGAGCGATATTATCAGGATTATTTTAGTAGAAGGAATGAAGATAACATCTTGAGCTTGACCAAAGCCACTATATCAAGTTCATATCTCTGGAATGGATGATCGAGTTTGCGTGGATCTCTGTATCTCGTGAAGCACAGTGAAGGACTTACGGTTTCATACAGCAGCTTCTACTTTACATGATTATATCCTGCCATGGCTCTTTTATTTACTATAGAGATCTGTGCTTTCTCCATGAGGTTATCATTCTTATCCTGTATTATTTTTCATAGGTTGGATCTCATTTGCGGAGAAATTTATTTCTTGTTCACTCGAGAATGTTTAGAGTCGAATTACATTGCTAGTAAGGCCTTCGGTCGATGCGGTGAGTTTTGAACTTAGGTTGCTAGAGCTAATATTTTGACAAATGTGATTATTTTAAGGACAAAGTAAATGAGACATTTTTAGCTATGTATTTTTTCGAGGAAGTGCTCTCTTATGCAAGTTTGAATTATTTTCTTTTCGTTTAGAGGAATGACTCTTTCAATTGAGCCATTTTAAAGTTCTATCACACCTCGACAAAGTGTTATACTTTTATAGAGCTATTTAAAAACTACTACTAAATAAGTACATCTTGTAAATGTACGAGGGTCCGATACATGCCTATGTTGCTATTCGGGAGGGAAAAACTTGCTATCTTTGAGTTAAATACGGGTAAAGAGGTCATTGTCGTTAATCCAAAATGGAAAGCAACGAAACGACAGTGTCGGCGATGTAAAGATAGAGACTAGACCACTAATCCTTGTGGAGGCGAGGTTTGTGAATGAGTACAGAAGAATCTTGTAAGTGCACCTTATTAGTTGGTATAGAAGAGTTTGTGTAAGAGTGCATACCAAAGTATTTTAGCTACTTGATTGACATTCTTGGTAGACAACCTCCATAAGCACATCTGATATAATGGAATAAACTTGATCAGTAAATCCCGAAAAGCGAAGAAAACCATCTTTATTTTCTTAGGAAGGACATGATGGAGTCATTGGATAAGTTGCGCATTTACCTTGAACAGGTGTTGGGTAATTGGACAAAATCCAGTTACAAGGAAGGTTAGTGTCGTTTCACACTTCAAACCTTCAGGTTGAAGGCTTGAGGGTGTGAATTGACAGTTATGCCCCTATGGTGGGTTTCAGGGCGTGACATTATAAATTTAAAAAAAAAGAAAAAACACTTTGGTTCCTAATTTTTTTAAAACATACGAAACACTAAATTCGAGAATAAACGATTTTCAAAAGAATACCATTTTTGAGAACAAAAATAGTTTTCAAAACACTAATAAACAAGCCTTAACTCATTGTATTAACATTCCTGGTTTTGTGAGCTTTATGAAGCTTAGTATCATATCGTACTTCTATCACAACTATATACCAGGACACAGATTTCACGAATGTTCACAAATATTGGGGGTAACTTTGAATTTATTTCACACATCCACATCCAAGCATTCCATCCCACAAAGCATTCAACAAAAATGGGAGGCTATGGCGCGGTCAATGACCTCGACTAAATGTAATAAGTAATGCTATATAACATATAGCTGCAAATAAAACAAACCGTGGCATGATGTTGCAATAAATGGTGTAACCAAATCATATAGACGCGAGAATGCTTGCTTAGGCTTCTAAAATCTCAGGCTATAGTCACGGTCAAGCTCGACCCCGACTGTAGGCTATATAGGGTGGCATTAGAATAGTCTATAACTATGATCTAAGGATGGGAAAGGCCATAAGATGCTCTATAGCTGCATTTTGAGTCTAGTCGCGGCTTTAGGATGCTCAATAGCCACATTTTGAGTCTGGTCGTGGCTATAGGATGCTCTATAGCCGCTTGAGACTGGCCACGACCTTACACTTATGTGTGGCCCAATGGTCTCCAAATATAGCTAAATATTTTTCATTTTTTGAATTAACAAATCAATTGTAAATTTTTTTCCTTGTAAACATTGCAACAAACATATTCAAATACTGCAACAACCCAACCCAAACATTTGAAAGATCAACACATTTAATTTACCAATTTCATCCCTGCCAAAGTGAAAATAACAACAATGATAATATTAAAGGAGATGATAAATCCCTAGCATGCAAAATTTTCCATTATGCAAGGCACTTCAAATTCCTAGTATTTTTCTCAAAAATAGAAAACATCTTATCATTTAAACCTTTAAGAGAAATACTGTAGAAGTTAGATACAGTAAAAGAAACCAACATCAATATGAAAACTGCAGAAAGCATCTCTTCCTTGGTACAAGGGAAATGAGTCGGTTTTCATCAGTAGGGATCCCTTAACAAGCTTGCAGACAACAACCGACCAAACAAATTCTAGACAATTTTCTGGTACAGGTTCTGCCCTTTTAGAACCTTCTGGAGTCTTCAAGACTAAACTCAAATGTGTTCTCGGCTTGAAAATGGGCTACTAGCAGCATCGATTCTAAAATCCAAACAAAATCCTAGCTAGAGCCCTCTCAATCCCTGAAATAAGTAACCATGTGCTTGTTAGCAACATTCACTCATGGACACAAGTTATGCAACACAAAAATGCCAAGAGAAAAGAAGAAATAATATTCTGACAATGATAAATGGATATACTTTTTCTCCTTTTGCTATAGCCATAATCTATAGAATAGAGAAATTCTCTTTTGTTTCCATCCCGTACATCTTATGCTATGCCAAAATATAGAAACAATTAAAAAGAAAGAATACTTTAATATTATATATACATATATATATATATATATATATATATATATATATATATATATATATATATATATATATATATATATATATATATATATCTCAGGAAAAAACCAAAACAAAAGAGTACCTCCTCTCTCTAACTACTGGAGATTTAGATAAGGGGACCAAAGGCAAGAGAGCCTAAAAGCTGGGGGGGATGGGTAAGTTGCTAAAAATGGTTAGCCATGTGAGAAGCATGATGGTCTAGAATTATGTTGTCTTTCAAGCTCATTTTCTTTACATTTTTATTTTTATTTTTTATTTTTGTCTCCTTCCTCCCATCGCTTCCCCTTATAGCTTCTATTTAACACCCAATGGGGGAATGGCAGCCATGACCCCCTCACTCTCTCATAGACCTGCCTGTGGGGACTCTCTTCTTGATCAAAAAGGTATTAATTTCTAGTCTTCTCACGGTTGATCCTGAGAGGAGACCTATAGCCCAACAAGTAAGGCTGTTTCACCAATATCTCCCAAAATATTTAGAAGATGGAAATTTAGGGTCCGTTTGTTTACAGTTTTTGAAAACAGTTTTTTGTTTTGAAAAACAAGGAAAATAAGAAAAACACAGAACATGTTTGGTTCCATTTTTTTGTTCTGAAAAACACAAAAAACACTAAATTCGTATAACAAGAAATAGTTTTCGAGAACACCAAATGGTGTTTTCTCAGGTTTTCAAACTAGGAACCAAACAGGCACTTAGCTTTTTACCTATGTCATTTATGAGAAACATCATACTATTGTGACACTCAAATAAAAATAATTTTAAATGATAACCCAGTAAACTTAATTTAGTTTGTACCTTCAACCAGCTCCTCTAGCATCCATGGGTCATTGAGAGCTCCCGCTTGCAGATCCAATGGATGCAAGAATTGTTACATGATCGCAGGTTTTGACGCTAGAGCAAATTCATGTCGCCGCAATAGCTAGTGTGTGAGTAGTACTGGGTGTTCTTGAGAACAAAGAAGCTGAAAACATTAGTAGGGTCCCACCTCTACCTAGGAGGAACTCAGAACCCAGGATACATTTAAGAAAATTGTTAATTATAGAATAACAAATTTTGACCACCAAACCAAAATCAGATAAAAGAAATAAATAAAATCAATCATTGATCTTCATGTTTCTCATTTCATTGACATCCCCTTTAAGCTCTAATATACTCAACTATAGATCAATTCTATAGAGGTAGAATAATCTGTACAAATATGGAGAGAAAGAAAAGAGGCCATATATTCAATATATTTGTGTTCCTATTAAGTTTACTCCAAAGATCGATGCTAGACCCAAGTTTCACGTACAATAAACCAACTAGCATCTGTAGAGGGGATGGAAGATTCTAGAGACAATCTCAAGCTTCCAAGAAAATTGATTAGAACTCATTTTGGAGATTCCAGAGATGACAAGAACATTCTTAAAAATCTCTTTTCCTTAGATTTAAGACTCTTTCAAGAACATAGTCATGATATATTTAGTGTCATACATTTCCTTTTGAGAACTCGAAACATTAAATTTATCTACAACCTCCGACAACCACTAATCTCCTTAACAAGAGTCGACTCCTTATAGAGCAAAGAAGTCGCTTATGGGAACACCTAAGAAGAGCCAGGCCAAACCATTGAACTATCCATGTCAACAGTTGAATGATTTATCAATCAAGCAGATAAATTAACTATCCACATGTGCATATTTGATTATCACGATTAAAATCACATCCTGAACCATCTATATAATATATAACTAGTCTAGTACCACTATGTCCCTCAAATGGCATCCCAATCTCTAGAGATCAGAAGATATGAAGGGAAAAGGAAGGCCTCCAGTTACCCAATTAAATCATGTTTTCCATTGCCGTTGAAGTTAAAGTAATCTGCAGTCAATGGATTGTTTTGCATGATCATTTAATGAAAAAAAATAATGAGAGAACTAGAAATAGATAGATGAGGAATCTAGAACAATTATTTCAGATCAAACAAGTGCTAATTTTTGTTAGTTTTCATCTACATATCTATCAGACTGCTCTAATTGATATGTATTTTCCTTTTCGTACAAAGTGATCAATATGTTCCTTTGGAGAAACCGCCCTCAACTCTCCAAATCAGTGAATGAATGTATGCATCTCCTCTTCACCATATTGCATTCAGCAATAAGAATGTTCATCCAACATTCAAGTTTGCTAAAATCAATACTTAAGATAAAATTTTAATATCAACCTTCACTTTTTTTCTGTTTTGGCATTCATTCATTACATGAGAAACATCAAAAGAAATTTGACGGTTATTAACATGATGTGGTGTTACAGGAGAAACAACATGGATTCGTAGGGACAAATGTCTTTGCCTATTGGTTTGTTCCTCTGACAAACAAAACAAAAGATACCATAGCAACCTAAAGAGCCCATGATTTCTATCTTGGTTGGTGAGTTATGAACCTATAATGGATGAACTAGTGTCTAAATATCTTGAATTTTCACCATTTCCTTATGGCCCTTCCAATCCAATAGGAAGTTAATACCAAATGGTCTAGAAACTATTAGTTGGTTTTAGTTTGGGCTTACTTATTTCCATGTAAAAATGGCTATATATTATGTTTGAGAATCTATATGAGGCTTAATTATCTTTTATGTCCATTTCCTATTACAAGCTTTAGGTTGATGCCTTAGTGTCGGGAGACCATCTGGACATAGCGAAGAAAAGAGTGTGCACAAGAATTCCATACTACAAGACTATCCTCCCATAAGGTGCCGAACCACTCGTAATCTTTATCCCGAATCCTTTCTTGTAAAATCCTTTTAAATCCACTGGTACTAAAGGTCATCTTTCTGTGACTAAGATATTACAAGGATGCTTATTTAAGATTTGAGGCTTCTTTTTAATCCACTAGTACAACTCCCTTTCAAGAAGAAGCCTCCAATTTTCCGAGTTCTAACCAATATATGTTAGATTTTCATAAAGTATATATAGTTTTATTAATTGGATTTATTAACTGGATTTATTCGGTCTAATTAAGTGAGATTATTAGGCTTCTTAATAATTCATATGGGGCTGGCAAGTGTGTGGGTTGAGTATGGCCCGGCCCGTAATGAGAGGGCCCGTGGTCAGAACTCAATATATAAAGAAGGCTCAAGTCCCTCCCAAACCCTAAGGACAGCGTACAATCTCCTCACATGCGCTTTCGAGAAAATATTTTCGAGATCACAGAGAGGCATTCTCATTGCCGCCATCAAGGGTCATTCCTGGGAGAAGATCTCAGATTCGACGGGGCCGTTGCTTCATGTGTCTTCATCAATTCCGCATCAAGAAGACATTCCAACCATGGATTCCAAATCAGGTACATGAATTTTCAGTTTTTCTCCATTAATGTTATGCTTTGTGTTCTAACATGGTAATCTAGGTTGATTGAATCGTATCCTACAGTTGGTATCAGAGCCAACCATGGATTAGAATTCAAAGCATATGAATCGGAATATATTTATTTTTTGGGTTTTCTTCAAATAGGGCATTCTGTCCAGTTTCGGAGTTTTTCCATAAATCCAAAATTAAATATTTTTGCATATTTGGAATCTACACGACGAGACGATCAGATCGGTGGGTGGCACGTCGCCGGAGGTGGCCGGACGCGCCCTCACGCGCCGCCACGCGCATTGAAGACGACGGCGGCCGCGGACTCCGGCCACGCCGGATCCGCCCCAACGCTCACCGACGCTTCATGATGACGTCGCCTTGACCTAATCGCTGATGATCACCGGCCAAACCCGGATCCGCCCGATCCGCTTCACCCGGCTCAGCTTAGTGGATGCCGACGCGGGAAGATGACGCGGTACGATGACGTGGAAGATGACGCGGTACGCTTAACGGATCATGACGCCATGATGACTATCTCCGACCGGGTCTTTGACCGACCCGTCAACGACCGCCCCCGGTCAACGGAGTCAACGCTCGACGGTCAACGCCGACCGGCCAACAAACCTTGCGCAACGTACCGTAACACGCTGGCCGCACGCTACCGCCACACGCGCCTGCCCGTGAGCGCGAGGGCGTGTGAGTGGTATTTCCGGGCAATCTGATATCTGCAAACCCTCGTATTGAAATTCTCTACAATGTGGTATATTCACTTTGCATGTTTGAAGCTTTTACAGATATGAAAATGCGTATAGAACCCTATGTACGCCTAGAAATTAGGGTATTTTTACGTATTTTATGTATTTCTCTATGGTTTCGGAAATACATATGGTAGCTAACATGTATATCACTGCATAAGGACTGTGTAGAGTCTAAATTCATTGTCTATGAATGAATTGAACAGTATAATTGGCATTACATATATATATAATGTGATACATAAAGTTTATATCCCTGGTATGAGTGATTTTCAAGGATTCAATTGGGTTGTGACCGCCAAAGTGGCACACTTGATCGGGCTCAGAAATACGGCCCCATTGCGGGTGGGATGTCTCCTGCTTTATTACGTGATCATACTCCTCAAAGGAGGTGGATCCCGTGTTAGTTCATGGAGGGATACATGTATGGTATGTGCTTCAGAAATGACTCCATCTTAGTGGTTCATACACCCAAAGGTGGTGTGATTTCACGAAGGATTAGAATATGTTCTCATGGCTCGCCATGTGGAGAGTGTACAACTCGCATGTCATATTTTCACCCAAAGGTGATTATTTGATGATGTATGTAATTTCAGATGAGTATTCATATGATGCCGATTAGCTGCTTTTATTTTCTACCAATTTTTCTCGTGGAACGGCAATTCCATTTCCCCAATTGAGGTCCCATCGGATTGAATTTCAAGAAATGGAAAGAGTGGACTTTCTATTTGAATGGACATGGATGTTCACATCGCGCTTACAATGGATAAGCCTTACGCATATCACAACCACTAGTACTAGTCGGTGAAAACTGACTATGCTACCTCGAGAGGGAGCACAGGATTTGCTTATTGACAATGAAGAAATCCATACAAGAACACTTGAAAAGTGGTTTACCAGTTGACTGTACTGCTAAGGAAATGATGGCAGCCATAGAGGCTAGAAATCGAGTTTCATCTAATGCTGAGGTTGGAACTCTTCTTCAAAAGCTCTTCAACATGAAGTATGATGGTACAGCTGGGGTTAGAGATTATGTCCTGAGGATGGTAGACCTAAAGACGAAGCTCCAAGCTCTTAATGTTACCATTCCAGATGCTTGCATTGTGCATCAAGCCCTAAACACCCTTCCACCTGACTTTGGGATTATAAAGACAAAACTACAATTCTATGATGAGACTTGGTCATTAATGACTTAATAGCAAGGGTGGTGGCGTAAGAAGAGAAACTGAAGAAGAAGAAAGAGCATATGGCCTTATATGTCATAGTTCCCATAAAAGAAAATAAGAAGTTCAAAAGTCGAACTCCAAAGGTGCTCAAGAAACTACCGGTCAATCCAAAAAATATGGGTCCAAAGAAGACATTCTTGAAAATAGCTGGCAGGATCACGCTTCTTTGTAAGAAGAAAAGGTCGTTACTGAAGAAGGATCATATGAAATTTAAAGCTTGGATGTCCAAGCAAGGCTTACAGTAATGACTCAATACTTGTTTGTGAATCCAACTCTATCTCAAGCACCATCCACTTCGTGGCTCGATAGTGGAGCAACTTAATCATGTTGCATTTACCTATATGGATTCATAAACCGAGGAAGCCAAACAAGGATGAATCAAAGCTCACCGTGGGAAACAACGAAGGTCATGGCTCATGTTCGTGGGAGATGTAATCTTAGTTTTAGATTCTCGTTTAAATTTGATGTGCTTCGAAAAGGACACATTTTATGTACCTTCCTTTGTACCCGAATTTAGTTTCGTATCTTGTTTGATTCATATGATTACTCTTTTGAAATTAAAAGTAATGTTATTTCAATATTTCTTAATTCAAATAAGGTTGGGTGCCGGGCCATATGTCCAACTTGATTATACGCGTAGATTAAGTTTGTCTCCCAATGACATATACGCGCTTATACGCGTAAAAGGTTGTTTCTAAGAGACCACTACTCTAAGGAAGAGTCTTATGCATTATGGCATAAACGACTGCCATATCTCTAAGGATAGAGAAAGGTCGATAAAGACTAACATCCTACCCGCTTCTTAAAAATGACTTAGAGATATGAGAATGTTGCAGGGGTAAATGACCAAGATAAGAAAGAAACCGGCAAATCAGAAGTTCTAACTTGTTGGAAGTCATTCACACTGATATAAGTGGACCTTATGTGGCAAACCTTTGTGTAGAAATTTTTATTTCATCACATTTATTGATGACTATTCTCGATATGGTTATTTGTACTTGATTAAAGAAAGTCTCGAAGTCTCTTGACAAGTTCAGATTTTTCGGATCAAGTCGGAAACAATTGGGAAAAGTCATAAAGGTTGTTAGATTCCGACCGAGGTGGAGAGTATTATGGCAAACATGGCGATGTCGGACAAATCTTAAGGCCATTCGCCAAATACTAGAGTGGACTTTGGGACAGTGGCACGCTACTATGCCCGGGAGTCCCAGAAAGCAAAACCAAGATAGCCGAAAGGCACACCGTACTCTTATGGAGGAAATGGTATGAGCATGGATTAGCAGGGACAATTTACTCCGTTTTTATGGGGTGAAGCTTTGAAAACAACTTTGTACATTTTGAATCGTGTACCTACAAAAGTTGTTCCATTGACTCCTTTTGAGTTATGGACTGGGCGTAAGCCTAGCTTAAACCATCTTAAGGTTTGGGGATGTCCTGCAGAAGTGAAATTGTATAATCCAACATTAAGTAAGTTGGACTCCAACCACTCCGATGTTACTTTTCAGAATCTACCCTAACATTCGGCGGGATATCGGTTCTATAATCCCAATGGAGGCACAAGAATTGTAAAATCGCTGCATGCCTAAGCTTCGGAGTTTGATGTGGCCGAAGAAAGTAGCCTCCGTCACTGCATCTATCGAGATGATAAGACGGTGGTAATGTGGTATCTCGCATTCCTCCCATACGTATACAATCGTGTGGAAACCCCACATACCATATTGAACCCGTTTGAGACTAGGGATCCCGTTGTCGAGACAAAGCTCCTAATGAAGTTCATCAAGGCTCTCGTGCGTGTGGATGTGGCTTTTTACTACCCAAAGAAGGAGATCCACTGTGAGACGATCACCATACCACCGCATCATTTAGTCTATAGAGAGCAAGACTACGATAGAGCTCCGCCTCGTGACTCGATCCAATAACTTATGGAGAAAGTTGTTTTCGTCTCTCAATAACTCGGTGGGTCAGATGCAATGAGAGATGAAATTCAATCTATGAGGCATAATGAGTTTAACTTATCAATTATCTGAAGGTCATAGACCCATTGGCTGCAAATGGGTGTATAAGACTAAAAGGGACTCTAAAGGAAAGATTGAGAAGTTTAAAGCCAGACTGGTAGCCAAAGGTTTCACTTAGAGAGAAGGAGTAGACTATGAAGCAACCTTTTCTCCGGTCTCTAAAGATTCTCGTAGTGAGTCATGGCATTAGTTGCTCATTTCGATATGGAGTTACACCCGCATGGATGTTAAACCCGCTTTCAATGGAGACCATAATGAAGAAGTCTATATGATGCAACCCGAAGGTTTTGTGGCAAATGATTCAGGTAAACTTGTATGTAGACTGAAAAAGTCTATTTATGGTCTCAAGCAAGCTTCTAGACAATGGTACTTGAAGTTTCATAGTGTTGTCGCTTTCATACTCGCTTTGTCGAGAAACAAAGTAGATCAATGTATATACTGCAAGGTCAGTGGGAGGAAATTTATTTTCCTAATACTCTATGTGGATGATATCCTGCTTGCAAGCAGTGACCTTGGTTTACTGCATGAGACAAAGCGGATGTTGTCAAAGAACTTTGATATGAAGGACCTTGGTGAGGCGTCTTTTCGTCTCAGGCACAGATTCACAGAATCGCTCTTGCGCACTATTGGGTTTATCTCGTAGGCATATGTTGATCGTATTTAGAAAGATTCAACATGCAACAATGTGGGGCCAGAATTGCCTCCTGCCTCAGAAGGTGGATAAATTGAGTCTCACACAATGTCCTCATTCGTATATAGAGAAAGCCCAAATGAAGAATGTACCTTATGCTAGTGCACTCTGGGAGTATTATGTATGCTCAAGTATGCACTAGGCCGTATATTATGCTTAGTAAATGTGATCTCAAAGATATCAATAAACCTGTGACATGATCATTGCTGTCGCTGCTAGCGTTTATGAGGTACTTAAAGAGGACAAAAGACTATATGTTGATTTACAAACATATTCAGGACTGTTAGTTCAGTATTCGCATTCAGACTTTGCTGGCTGTTAGGATGAAAAGAAGTCAACAACTGGTTATATCTTTAAGTTAGCAGGAGGTGCAGTATCATGGAAAAGTGAGAAACATAAATCAATTGCATCCTCTACCATGCAAGCGGAGTTTGTAGCATGCTTTTCAGCCACTACTCAGGCAATTTGGCTCCGAAACCTCATTAAGGAGTTAACCGTGTTTGATTTTGTGGATAGGCCCATACAGTTGTATTGTGACAATAACTCTGCAGTATTGTTTATTAATAACAACAGAGGTCTCAAGGGGTCTAAGCACATGGAGGTCAAGTACCTGACCATAAAGGACAAAGTTCAAACCGGTGACGTTGCAGTGGAGCACATATCAACAGATGATATGATTGCAGATCCGCTAACTAAAGGCCTTCGCCTTGTGTATTCGATTCATGTCAACATGGGCTTAGAGTATCATGGGATACCTCCGTGAAATTAGTGGGAGCTATTAAGTTTTATGTTGGGTTTTTGTATGAAGGTTGAATCCAATTTCATTACATTTTTGTAATAATTGAATTTTATCAACTCTTTTACATTCAATAAGGTATTTGTGAATGTAGGGTTTATCGAAGCCGAGTACATAATTGCTTTGAAATCTCATACATTGTGTAAACCTTGAATACAAAGTATAAAATTTTGGCATTAGCCTTAACAGCATGTTTGTGCATAAAATTTTCCTCCTTTTTCTTTTCCTTCTTTTCCTTCCTCTTCCTTCCTCTTTTTCCTCCAAAAAAAACTTTTTTTTTTTTTTTTTTTTTTTTTTTTTTTTTTTTTTTTTTTTTTTTTTTTTTTTTTTTTTTTTTTTTATTATATTCTCTCAGTTATCATCAGAATGCAAAGTATAATTTCATTCTTATAAGAGAGAAGAATAATTTAAACTTTTTTTTTTATACGGCTGTATTGTGCTGTCACCGCTGGTAAAATGTATATTGTCCATTTAAACACACTACCATATTGAATCCATGTATCAGTGTGTTGAAAGCACTGCGGACTATGGAAGGGCTTGCGTGAGTACATGCAATTACCGCCATGATCTGTTCGAGACTTTACGGACGGATGTAATTTACAAGAATAATCTCTGCATCTTCAATATAAAGTGGGTGCGCATTACGCTTTGTTTCACTAATATCGCCCAAGTGGGAGAATGTTAGATTTTCATAAAGTGGGCTTTATTACTGGATTTATTAACCGGATTTATTCTGCCCACTAAGTGCAGAGGTATTTGCTAGGCTTAATAATTCATATGGTCAAGTGTGTGGGCCGAGTATGGCCCTACCAATGAGGGCCCGTGGTCAAAAACTCAATATATATAGAAGGCTCAAGTCCCTCCCTCAAACCCTAAGGATACGCGACAATTCTCACATACGCTCGAGAAATATTTTCGAGATCGCTGAGGAGGTACCTCATTGCCGGTCATCAAGTGGGTCATTCGAGAAGATCTTGGAGATCTTGACGCCGCTTTGTTTGCAGGTCTTCATCAATTCTCGCATCAAGAAGACATTCCATGATTCCAAATCAGTACATGAATTTTCTCGCTTTTCCATTAATGTTATGCTTTGTGTTCTAACATGGTAATCTAGGTTGATTGAATCGTATCCTACATAATAAACTCAAAGAGAAAAAGAATAATCACCTTATATAATATTTGAGACCACAAAGTAGTGTAGATTGGCAATCCAGCAACTATAAGAGTCCCAGTCAGGTGGAATGTGGATACACCTGCAGCAATTAAACTCGTAGAAGACTTAATTGTTGATTAGAGTTGCTCCCTAAGCCAGAAAACTAAAAACAGGAGAAGGGGTAAAGGTGAGGGCCTTTAAGGTTTTAAAAAATATTGTGTTCATATTGTAATAGGGACATGGTGAGATTGATGTTCAGCTGTCATGATGAACCACAAAAAAATTCTGGTGCCCTATAATTCCCAATAGAAACTAATACTTTTGGTTTGGGCAGATAATCTGAACTATAAATGGTAAGCAAGAACTCTTCTTTGATTGAAATGGATGGGGTAACTTGTTTACCTGGAAAAATCTTCTTTTGAGAAGTTTTTCAGCCATATATATATATATATTCTGTTGACAGAGGCCCTTAAAGCGCACTGACATCTAGTGTAAGAATACATTTCATCAAATCGCTAAGAATTGAAAACAACCTAAAATTATTCTCAAATATATATATATATATATATATATATATATATATATATATATATATATGATAAGGAACAAAACAAAACCCTAAATCATCCAAGAATCCAGTCGGATTGAACAATTTCATGAGCAATTGAAACAAAAACAATAAATAAATTATAAAAACAACACTCACTTTAGACTTGCGAAACTTGCTCGGTTATAAGCTTGGCGGAGAATCCACCCTAGAAATTCAACCCAGAAAACCCATCGTCAACAACACAAATTGCCTATCTCACAAACTTCTAGGTCAACACCTACACATCACAAGCCAAACAATGAACTTACTCTTTTTCACTTTTCAAGAGCAAATGCTGTTATTAATGCAAATATTGACCAAAACGTACTAAAAGAAATAAGGGGGAAAAATGTTTACCTAAAAATGTGAGAAATCGTTTATTGCTCCGTAGATCTCATTAGATCACTAAAAAGGTGAAAATAGATCTTCGATCCTTGGTTGATTTCGATCTTTAAAAATTTGAAAGTGTAGATCAAAGAGGAAAAACCAGTCTCAAAAGAGTTTCCAAATCTTACTCGAGAGGAGTCTTCACATCTCACTATGGCGGAGAGAGCTAGGGTAGAGAATGTGAGAGGAAGAGAGGGTGTGCGCGGAGAGAGGAAATGATCGTAGTTTTGTGTAAGCCACATAGCAGCGGTCCTTAGATGACCGTGTCTATCGGCTGGTCTATTGCAGCGATTTTTAGATGACCGTGCCTATTCGCTGACCTATGGCAGCGATTTTAAGATGACCGTGTTTATTGGCTCAATATGCACTTGCTTTCACCGCATTAATTCAATGACCATGGCAATATGTATTTTTAATTACGAATTTTAATGACCCCTGCTATAATTATGTTATTATAGATCATTTTTCTAGTAGTGAATATACATACCCACAAGATATTAACAGCTATATATAAAGCCAGTTGATGTCCAGTAGAAGTCATATTTAAATTTAATCAAAGTTCATATAAAAAACTTACACACAGAGAAATGCTATAAGTTGCATCTTAGCAGACACTTAAAGCTATAGATTAGGAAGACCAAATGGTGGCATACAAAAGAGAAAAGTGCATGATATAAAGAAAGACTCTTCAATTAACGTGTTTGCTTAAAGGAGTTAACTAGGCAGAAATGCCTCCATTGAAACAATTATTACAAAAAAAATAAGAAAAAAGAAAAGGTGCTTCATGGTAACAAGTATAAAAGCTCAGGGAGCCAATATTTTCACAAAAATAGAAGCAATAAATTTAACCATTAAGAAATCCAAAACTCAATAATCATAAACCTTGAGGAAAAGGATTGAGTAAAAACCTTGTGTTAGATTGAACTTAGTTACTCAGCTAGCAAACAAAACCAAAGTCAAGGATATCATAAAGGCCCACAAAATAGGTGGAGAGCAAGGGAATGGTAAAGAAAAAAGATAGGACTCTAAGAAGGATGAAGAAAATCATATTCGTGGCTCTCCAAGTTTCAATGATTTGAGAATTATATTCATTGGATTCCATTATCCTAACATAAAAATTCTAGTAACAATGAGGAGATTTAATCGAGTGAATGAACCAGAAGAAGCAATAGGTACCACACACGGACATAAACATGTAAAATGTGATTTGGGGTTGAGGAATGGCAAACTAGGAGCAGAATTAGATGAACCACAAGAGCAAAGCTGCAGAAATGTCGAAAATTATAAAAATAGTAATGAGAAAAGTTTAATTGTAGTCACCTGTCATCACATACTCAGCGGCTGCATAACCATAGGTGCCCATTACACGGGTAGATCCATGTGTCTTATCTCCTTCTGGACCATCTTTGGCAAGTCCAAAGTCAGAAAGCTTAGCATTGTAGTCCTGGAATAATAAGTTTTAAGAATTGAAATAAGACAATAAGGTTAGGACTAGTATTGGCAAGTATTTACAGTTACCTACCACATCCAACAGGATATTAAATGTTTTAAAATCTTGATAAATAACTGGCCTTTCAGCTTCCTCGTGAAGAAATGCAAGACCCTTTGCAGTGACCGAGCGCACTTTCACTTTTGATGGACCAGAAGAGGCAGGGGCCCCTGCAGGCACACAATACACCATCATTACTGGATAACATTAAATACCAACAACCATAATGAAAATGTAGTCACCGTTTGAAATGATGGCTATCAATTAAAATAAACTTGCATTAACTAGATGATAACAATAAAGAGATGTTTAGATGCATAATATTTAATGTTTTTACTATTAAAAAGAAAAGGCCAAAAAAAAAAAAAAGAATCTTGAAATATGTGCTATAGTGATAGTATAAAATGTAATTCAACCATGAGTGTTGTTTGGTAGAAGACAAGAAAATACCAACAGGCAAACTTCCTTTCACATCTCAATCTTCGTAATTCAGGGCTTTACCGAAAAATAAAAGTGATATTTTAGCAGTTAAACATGGAACTTTGAAATATGAAACTCATACAAAAATGTGATAAATAAGCAATGCAACATCAGACAGCATTCCTTTCATTATTCATCACAGATAACATTACAAAAATGGCTCTAAGCAATCATGACTGTAAAAAATTATGAAGATGATACAAAGACAAAAGTAAAGCCTTAATCTAGTCATTCAAAGGTGTATCTCATTCACAGTTTCACAAATATGAAGTTTACATTTGCTTAACATTCAACTATAAATATTAGAATGTTGAGGAAGAGGGTTGAAATTAGCAATCAAATCAAGAGCCTGAAAGAATTTTAATCCTCAAAGCATCTTGAATCAAATTAGACAGCATGAATCACACACTTATTTTTATACTAAAAAAAAAGAAAAGGCTTGATCGAGCTGTCTTAAGGCATTGGCAATCATGAAATAGACCTTCATGACCAAACCATCAATTATCAGCTCAAAGTAAAAACTAACAGCAAAGCTACAGTAGATTACTGCAAAACTGCATTAGCTCAATCAGATAGTGTATGATTGAATTGTTGAAACTTCATCATCCACAAAGACCCCCAATTTCAGGTTTAAACATATGGCTTAGAATTCAAACACTTGACTAGTCTATATAATTTATGATATGTGCTTTCGATACATAATATTGACTGAGCACATCAGTCTTTATACATGCAACAAAAGTTTCCACTAAAGAGTTTGAAAACCCCAAACCCCAACTATATTGTTTTTAACTCAACCCCAGATATCAAAGAAAGCAAAAGCATGCAGTATACAGAACATGTTAAGAATAAGTAAGGACATCACCTCCCTCCAGGCCCATTTCTAGGCAGCTAATTACAAACATTGCAATAACAAAATCATTATCATCACCAAAAGAACCCAAGACCAAAGCCAACATTTTTGTTCATAGCTATCACATGGATCACCGTAATTCAGATAGAAACTACAAGCATTAAAATACAAGGTAGAAAAGAAAACTATGGCCTTATCAGGACTAATTTACTAAAACAGAACTAACATTGCTTCTGAGAGTAAAACTGCATTAAGTTAAGAATTTCTTCAGTACATTAAAGAATTAAACCTCTGAATGCCTCTTCCACAAACTAATATAGGAAATGAAATTATTATGGCAATAATGTGTACCATATTGATATTTTAATACACGAGATATTAGATTAAACAATTAATACTACGCATCACAGCCAAATTAATGGGGGGAAAAATAAGTTCAGTAACATACTTCTGAAAGGTGATTCTCCAAGCTTCCATGAGGCATAAACTCATAAACAAGAAGCCTTTGATCATCCTCAATGCAATAACCAATTAATTTAACCAAATTTGAATGGAGGAGATCACCAAGAAAATTAACTTCAGCCTGGCATACAATTGAAACATGAAAATATCCATAAATCATAGTAGAAGTAAAAGCAAAATAGACATAATAAGTAGCTCTCCAGAAATAAAATAAAATCAATGAAGGGTGTCATACAAGCCATTCTTTATGACCCTGAAGTCCATCATGGTTGAGGGTTTCACTGCAACGGTAAGCTTCCTGTACCAGGCTTTTGACAGGTGTTGTTCCAGTCCAAGTTAATCCATCCCTTGAAAATACAATCCAAAAAGCCACCCTCACTAAGAAGACTCTCAGGTCTAAAATCCTCTTTGTGGCTGATTTAAGCTCATTGAAGGTGAACTGGAAGCTGAGAAGCAACTTGAGTTCCTCACCTGCATTGGGAGTTGATGAGTACTTTCCTCATTGCTAGTGGTTGAAGAGGATACAACTGGTGCAAATCTGGTTGATCTCGCTAGTATCGCCTCGTGATTTATTTCTCTCCGCCTGATTTGCACACAGAAATCACATAACATTATGGCCTCTAATTCAAAATAAGCATATTATACTACAGAGAAGCATTCATACTCCCTGACTTTGTCAAAATATAACAGATATTCCATCATGCAGCAGTAAATGATTCTCAATATTGCTTAAAAATAACACCAGCTGATCCATGCCCTTATCTCCAATCAGTGCATCCATTCATGACAATAGTGACCAGTATACTGGACCATTTTCAGAAATCTAGTAACCCAACGATGAGACTGCATTCGCTAATGCAAGTTCATTGCTTTTATAATATTTATCGCACAACTTTTTCATGCATTTTTGTTATAGAACCATAAAAAGGTCATATTTTCCATCTTTATTTGATTATGCCCCATAACATATAAATAATCGGGGAAACACAGTATGTCCTTATATAGTGAATAATACTAGTCCTCCTTCAGCATAATTATTAAAGATAACTACTTGGACTGGTCCGCTACACAAATACACAACATAACTAAAAGCATTTCATAAACCTCCATAGCTGGGTAACCTCTCCCAGTTAAGTAGACTCCTATTTTTTATACTCGAATAAGTGGTCCTATTCCTTCTGAAATTGGGAATTTGAAGAATCTGTCAAGTTTGAATTTGTGTTATATTAAACTCACTGGTGTTATAACTTCATCTTTATATCATCTTACTAACTTATTTGGGAAACAACCAATTCACTGGTTCTGTTCCCTCCTCTATGGGCCAACTCATCCATTTGATGGTCTTGAGTTTTTGGAAGAATCAAATCAATGGTTCCACTCCTGAAAATTTAGAAATTTAAAAGAATTTAACAGGTCTAGACCTGATAGAAAAACTTTATTAGTGGAGAATACCTTCTCCACTTAGTATCTAGCGAGATTGCAAAACTTGAATCTCTCCTCCAATAACCTCTAGGGCACCATTCCTCCGGATGGATTTTTGAATCTCCACAACACAGAAATGGTTCCAAAACCACACTATTACTCATATTTGTTTTTTCTTTATCCACTCCCCTGTTTCTTGCCTGTGCAATCCTTGGGATTTTCTTTCATTTTCGGAAGGCGGTGAAAAAAAAAAAAAGACCTAATTTGGTTACTGTCAAATACAAAAAATGGACATCTGTTTTCCGTGTGGGACTTTGATGGTAGAATCACTTACGAAGACATCATCAAAGCAACAGAAGATTTTGACATCATCAATGCATGTTTCTAGTTTACCAATACATGGAAAGGGGAAGCTTGTATTGTCAGTTGAGTAATGAAGTTGAGGCTGTCGAATTGGATTGGATGAAGAGGGTAAATGTGGTCAAAGTGTTGTCAATGGCTTATCCTATATGCATCACGATTGTTCTCCACCGATCATTCATCGTGACATATCAACCAACAATATTCTTTTGGATTCCAATCTTGAAGCTGTTGTATCTGACTTTGGCACTGCAAGACTACTCAATCTAGATTCTTCTAATCAAACCCTTGTTGCAGGCACTTATGTATTAGTGTAGGCTCAGTAAGTACCTACTCCCGCTGAAAATTTTTTGAAAAAAAATTCCTTTAGGTCCAAGGATTGGAACTTAGGAGCAAAGTTATGTGCTCCCACTAAAAATGCATCAAACCTTTATCATCAAGGCTATAAACTCTCACTTATTAATCCTTTCCAATACCTATGTGTTTCAGGTATGGGAATCTTTAAGTGGTATTGTGAGGTATTATGCATTGTGACATTTTAGCACTAATAGCCAAATAATCTAATCTTATACATATCTGAAGTTCCCACAAATGTTTTTCTTGTGTTCATGGTTCTCATCTTTATTTCTTGTTGCTTATATTTTTTGTTTTCTTTCACAGCTACCTATACTTTTGTTTTTTCTAATATGTGGTGAAAGAAATGCTTATTTCTCCTTTTCACTTGTTGCAGAGCTTGCTTACACAATGGTTGTTGGTGAAAAATGTGATGTTTATAGCTTTGGTGTTTTTTCACTAGAGACAATAATGGGAAAGCATCCTAAGGACCTTCTCACTCTATTATTATCATCTCCATCATCAATGCAAAGTATTTTGCTAAAGGATATCTTAGATCCGCATCTCACACCACCTCAAAATCAGTGAGTTGCAGGTGAAATAATTCTCATACTAAGAATGGCACTTATATGCGTACATTTCAAATCGCAGTTTCGTTCAACAATTCAAGAAGTATGCTCGGCACTTCTTGCTAGTAAGTTTTTTACCCTACCTTTTGATGCTATTTCACTTTCGCAATTGAGAGATCAAGAAGTTTAAGTAGGCTGTTAATGAGTAATGATCTGAAATGAGAGAAGGATATGTTCTAATGTGTTGTACTAAAGAAAATAATTATGATAATTTTAAAATTTGAAATGCAAGGCCATGTAATTAATCTGTGGTTGAAATTCTTTCTCATTATATATTAGTCTCCTATCACTATATATAATCCTTCCAATTATTCAGATCTTCTTTATTCTTCAATCTTGTTCCCTTTCTTTATATTTTTGAGAAAGAAAAAAGAAAGATAAGGATCAATTGTATCCATGACACTACCAGAATTTTGAGATATGATGACATAATTTCAGTTGGAGTCAAAAATCGGCAATCATAGAGTGTATGTAGCCCCCACATGTATTTGAGCCACAGGTGAAAGGTGTTTTGCACCAAACTTATAGTTTTTTTTTTGGGGGGATAAAGGAAACTACAAAATTGTAATCTTACAAAGGCAATTAGAAGACAATCCATAATAATCTTCATTTTATTCTTTAAACCGGTGAAAATCATTAATAACTTCGTGTGAGATTATTAATCCTAACATTGTCATTATTTTACCTTATAACTATTATCAAAATTTGACATCCTATTTCATAGTTTCTTGTATCTAAAAGGAGATTAACAGTTTCTAAACATTTATGGTACTAAACATCTATCACTAAGGACAAAAAATCCTTCTAATTTTTCTTTCTCTTTTAACAATTAATGTAATTGATAATTTTTATGGAAAAAGCAAGTTGTATAATTGCAGTATATTTACATCAATATGGTGAATACAATAAATTTACTCTCTTACTATTAAAATAATATCTTATTTCTTAATTTTTTCTCATAGATATAAAAAATTATTTGATTATATATGTATAAGAGGACCACTTATTAAAAACATAAGTGAGAATGTGGAAATACTAGGATGACATTCAAACACCAAATCACATATATGTGATGCAATATTAAGAAATTATGATAATATTTTGCAATTTTTTTTTTATTATATATTTACCGATCCATGTAAGTTTTGAAAATATATAATTACTAAAAAACATAAAAATTATATTTTCCTATGCTAGAAAAATAGTAAAGTGTCAATATCCATACATAATTATCCTCGACTTTACATAAAATTAGGCATTATATTTGCTTGACTTCACATAAAATGTTATTGACTTTATATAAAATTACATTTTTATTCATTCAAATTATTTCATAATAGTGGCACACTTGGTAAAATATGAAACTATTTAAACTGAATTATTTTGATCAACTATCCCTTTAGGATATCTTCGAGGAAGACACATTTTTTCAAAATTATATTGACTCTTCTAAGTCTTCTTATTGGTCTTTAGGCGTAAATATGGTGTGAGCTTGGAAAATTCTATTCATCTTTAATGGAAAAGCCTACCCAATGTGGAATATGGGGAAAGTTGTTTAATGGATTCAATGCTTGTGGAATTTATGCCCTAGTTCCTAATTGGTCCTCATTCTTTCAATTAACTCTTTTAAGTGTTATTATCGGTCTTTTGGTATAAATATGATGCATGTAACTTAGAAAATGTTATCCATCTTTGAGCAATATTGAATTATTTGATGACAAAGCCTACTCAATTTAGAATATGGGTTGAAGTTCTATTTAATGAATTTTAATGCTTCTAGAAAATGTGAGTATCGTGGCCTTCGGGCCTTGGCCTACTGCTCAATAAACCTAGTGCTTACACAAGCCCATTGCCTGGCCCAAATCGCAAAGCTGCCCAAGATAGCCTTCCACGTTAAAACCATGTAAACTAACCAAATCCAGAAAATCACATCCCGCCTCGATCCCGAGTCCTACCGCCGGCTCTATCAAGACATGGGAGGTTTGTCAAAAATAAATGTGGTAAGGAGAAAATTACGCATAGGATATTTATCCACGGATCTCCCAATATCCAAATCTGATACGTCTCAAAAACATTTATCTTTAACAAGGGAGAATTGGTCTTTGATAAGGAAATAGAGATTTTATTACCAAAATCATGAGATTATCTTTCCAAAATCAAGGGGAATTGGTCTTTGATGAGGAAAGAGAGATTTTATCACCAAAATCATGAGATTATCTTTCCAAAATCTGGGATAGAGAAATTCGAAAGATAAACAAAAAGACTCCCCTAATGAGGGAAAGGGATGCAATCCTAACTGCCGAATCTCCTTCTTCTTTTCTCAACTTTGTCGACTTAAGCATCTGAGAGGGGCACCGACACACCGCCATCCCCTTTACAAGCTTTACATTGTGTGGTTATTCCTGAGATTTATCGATTCAGGTAAATAAATGTAGTAATATATCCAAATTCCTAATTTATTATGTTTATATGTTGGTTGTCGATCTTTAAATTAAGCTATTGAAATTAATTATAAAGTGGTACTTAAATGTAAACTTGCATGGAGTAGGGCAGAAGAAGAGAGGCAGAGCCAGTTGGATGGAAAAGCATTACTTTACATATGAAGACTTTAGCCGAAGAGACTTGAAAAAGAGTTGCATGACTGGGAGCTTATTTTACATTATAAAAATGGGTGCTTATTTTAAGCAATGAATAAACTATAATTAGATTGAATTAAAGATGGTGTCCTTCATTTCTGGCGTAAAGGTAGTAACCATAACCATGATAATATTCTTCCTCGCTCTATGCAATATCATCATCACCATCATCATTATTATGACTAGGAGAGGCTTGTGCGTAACCGCAGGGAATTCCTACTTCTCCTCATTGCACCCGGCCCGATGAGTAGGTTGAAAATAAGGCCGGAAGCGCTCGCTACTCTTTATACTCCATTTTCGATTCGCATTACAAAGAATTGGGTGAGCTTAGCAAATTCAGGTTTTCTTCATTTCCCAACCTAGTTGAGCTCTACCTTTATAACTGTGCACTCAATGGTAGCATCCCACACCAAATAGGTACTCTCACTCATCTCACATATCTTTCTCTCGATTTTAACAATCTTACAGTCGCTACTTCTTCCCCTCGGGCTAACCTTTACCGGGTCGGGAGTACCTCATCCTTTCTTATAATCGACTACATGGTTCAATTCCTCCTGAATTGGGAAAAATGAAGAGTCTGAGTTATAACCATCTGACTGGTGTTATCCCTTCTTCATTAGGCAATCTTACCAATCTGACTTATCTCAACCTTGGAAATAACCACATCAATGGTGTTATCCCTTCTGAAATTGGGAAAATGAGGAGCTTGATCAGTTTGGAATTGAGTTATAAACCTAATTTTATTGTGTCATCCCTTTTCTTTAGTAATCTCACCTATATGACTTCTCTTACTCTTCAAGGTAATCAAATCAGTGGTTTTATCCCCATAGAAATAGGGAATTTGGAGAAATTGTCTACTCTAGACATGAGTAATAACTTATTAAGCGGAAATATACCTTTCCAATTAGGAAATCTAAAAGAAGTAAAATACTTCAATCTCTCCTACAATAATCTCTCCGAGACAGTTCCTTATTCTATTTCGAATAACTACAATTCGAGATCGATTGATTTATCACACAACCAATTTGAGGATCAGTCTAGAGCATCACCAAAGCCATTGGACTCTTAAAAAGGTTAATGCGGGGAAATCAATGGTTTGTCGCGTTGCAAGAAAGGGCACCAAATCATGCTCATCTTCGTTGTTTCAATATCTACAACCTTGTTGCTTTCAATTGCAATCCTCGGGTTTCTCTTCCATAAACAAAGAATTAGAAAAAATCAATCAGTTGAGACAACAAAGGTGAAAAATGGAGATCTCTTTTCCATATGGGACTATGATGGTGTGATTGCTTATCAAGACATCATCCAAGCAACTAAGGATTTTGAAATCGTATAATTTCATAGGTATCGAAGGCTATGGCAACGCTTACAGAAAGACAATAAACTGGGCTCCTTCTAAGAAGGTGGTTGCCTCTGAAACTTCTATGATGGGAAAGGGAGAATCCAACCTACTTGAAAAGCTTTGAAAATGAAGTCCAAATGCTATCAACAATACAACACCGCAACATTGTGAAACTTCATGGCTTCTATCTACATAACAGGTGCATGTTCTCATTTACAAATATATGGAACGAGGAAGCTTGTTTTGTATGCTGAGGAATGATGTTAAGGTCAGTGGAATCGATTTGGTTGGCAGGTGAATGTCATAGCTGCATTGCTAATGCTTTATCCTACATGCATCATGATTGCGCCTTGCCCATTATTCATCGAGACATATCAAGTAACAACATCCTTTTGGACTCTAAGCTTGAAGCTTTTTTTATTAGATTTTGGCACTGCAAGGCTATTAGATCCTGATGAAGGAATCATACAACGGAAGCCAGGAATCGCACAGTTAAATACAATGTATGATAGATATATTTTCATCACCCATTACTAACCTGTAGTAGTGCAGAAAATCTCTTCTAGAATCCACAGGACCTTCCAAGCTATTCTCTACGTGATAGGTCTGCGTATGAAGCACCTGATCACAAAAGAAACTAGATCTGAAACACTCAAACCTTTCTAGCTTTCTATTTCTCAAGGTGTTTTTTTATAGACATGGAGGTTAGTAAAACTTAAACTCCCTGAGGTTAGTGTTAAAGTGTATTTATAGATCTAACCCTAACCTCCTAGGTTTTATAACACCTTGGGCTTTATAACACCTTGGGCCCAATAAATGGCTCCATCTTGTATCTAATACCGCTTAAATGGGCTCGTCATCTAATGAGCTAGCTTGGGATCCTATGGCCCATTATTAATTGGTGGCTCTTGATCAACTGGGCCTGATTGCTTCGAGCATAACCAACAATCTCCCACTTGCTTAGAAGCAAGTCTCGGGACCGTAATCTTATCCGAGGCTACCTCCACTATTAAAAACTGTATGTGAATTCCAAAATTAATAATGTTTTATATCAAATGTATTTTCCTCTCTTTGTAAAATATCAATAATTAATTGATAATTTTTCTTCCTCAGAAATCAACTAATTATTTATTCTCTTCTTGACTTATCGCTCTAACGGATCCCATGCACCGCCGCGCTGACTTTCAATATCCGAGTACCGAAACATGTCAAGAGGATATTTCATTCAAATTCCATTTTTGTATATTTCATAAATACTTGATAATCAAAAATACCATAATCCCCAAATTATCAAGATATTATTTCAAATAGGGCCCCACTTATTGATAACTCAAAGAACCATAGTAACTTTAATTTATCTATTTATAATATAATGTGGATTAAGAAAAAATAATATATCTGAATATCGCCGAGATTTAATTCCTTTCTCTACGAAATTTATCCTGATTAAATCCCTTCCGATCCTCTAATGACCATAATTCATTCCAATATTTTATAATAACCAAGACTGATCATTTCATAAAATATTGCAGTCTAAATAAAGTGCCCAACTTTATTTAATAACTGTGAGACAATTCATTAATTATGAGAACTTGTGATCATGTCTTCAATGGACGTATCCATATGATCATACTGCATAATTAATCCGACCTTATGCGCAAAATATAATGACAAAAAACTCTCATATTATTATATCAAAAAAATGAAATTACAACTTGTCTTGCTCCTAGAGCACAAATGTGTAACCAACTCCCACTCACTCTAAAGTAAGCCCTCGGGACTCTCTTAAGACCCATGTACACTTATTACATGTTTCTCAAACACACGTTTCTCCAACAAATGGCTCCCCATTTAAGATAAACACATATCCCGATGTTGATTTACTCTGAAATAATATCCCCTTGAAAACTGAAATCCCGTATAACCAAGTGTTTTAAGACCCATTGAATACAATTCAACATATAATCCCTCGCTCTCTTTAAATACTTGAGTATATGTTTCACGTCGTCTGTTCTAATTCGATCTGACAGAAAATTCTTCAAATTTACTACTCCCACCGGTGAGATAGTAGATATCCGGTCCGTACATAGCATGCATACATGAGACTACCAACAAATCTGAAGCATAAAGTTTTTTATCATGAGTTCTTTCTCTCTGGCCAGGAGTTTTGGTGATTGCTCCTTAGAAAGATGAATTCCATGTCCGAAGGGTAGAAGTCCCCTTTTGAATTTTCCATGCCAAACCCGGGTCACTATTTTATCAATGTGAGGTTTCGATAAAGCTAACACCTTATTCTTCCGGGTCTCGTAAAAGTTTGATTCCTAGAATATAGTTAGCTTCACCCAAGTCCTTCATATATCAAACTCCGCTTTTTCGTGTAAATCTCTTTACGCCCGACAACACTTTCACACTAAGCTTCCACCAATGCACATCATCTACGTAAAGTACCAAAAAGACTACCACTATTCCTTGAATTTTCTTATACACACATGGTTCATCAGGACTTTTCTCAAATCCATATAATTTGATAACTTGATCAAACCTGATGTTCCATGACTTGGATGCTTGCTTAAGCCCATAAATAGACCTATGCAACTTGCAAACCATGTGTTCCAAGGCCATGAACCCTTTCTCGGCCGCTGCACAAGATATCTCTTCCAGCTTCCAGACAGAAAAAGCTGCCTTGAACATCCATTTCCGCCAACCAAAATCAAAGATATTTCAAAACGTCACAGGCAAGATGAATCCGATTTAGATTTGCAGCGCATGGCTACTGGCGAAAAGTTTCTACTGCACGTACCCTTAAAGTGTAACTTTTGCCAGCCACTAATCTAGCTAGCTGCTTCCAACCTTCCCATCTGTCCTCTCTTTCTGTAAAAGACCAATACTACACCCAAATTGCCTTACCCCTTAGGTGCTTTCACAAGAGACCAATCATCGGTTAGAACCATGATTCATCCACGGCCTATCGCTTTTTTCCACTCGTTATCATCAACATCCTCCAATGCCTTCTCTCGCATTTGCAGGTCACATCGACATCCAACATTCACTCGACAAAGTCTCTCCACATACTCAGTGTGCCACGCATCGCTCCCAACAATGAGGTTGGCCGGGATTGTTGCTGTGGCTATGGCCGTATGATCAAGCTCGCTAAGGTTCAGTGACAATTCTTCATTATGTTCTTGCTTCGAAGCTTTTGAATTTGGTCTCTAAGTCGCTTCTTCTGTGCTCTGTTCACCTTCGGCACATTTTGTACATTTTCCCCCCGAACATCAATGGAAATAGGGTGGAAAATAGGAGTTTGTGGTGGATTCGAACTGAAGCCAAGTTTCTCAAGAAACCACTTTACCTTAGGCTCAAAATTGTTCATGAACTCTCTCAAGAAAAAGCGGCATGAGCAATTACCATCACCTTTTCCTTGATTATAGAATATTCCACCTCTCGCCCCTTTAGGGTAGCCAATAAACATACATGTCGCTCGAGACCCAACCTTGCTGTTTTCATTCAAGACGTAGGCCGGAGCACCCCAAATCCTAATATGGTCTGGGGCTGTGTCACGCCTCAGTACACCCAGGTGTTTTGAAACAGATTTAGACGGAACTAAATTTATATGGCGCAAATGTTTTCACAAGGCACATCCCTAACTATCTGCAATGACAGAATAACCTGTTACCTAATTCACCATTTCAAAAGCGGCTCCCATTTCTTCTCAGAGACTCTGCTTAGCTGAAGTGCCGCAGAGACAGACAATCGGTGATATTATCCCCTCTGAGCCAAGCAAGACTCGAACTTCAGACAAGTATTCACTCACTATCAGACTGGGTCGTTGATATGGACACCCAATTGTTTTTCGCTTCACAAATTTTATACTTAAATTTATCAAAGCTTCGCACTTATGGTGTAATAGGTAAACACAACCATATCTGAATAGTCATCAAAAGAATGTGATGAAATACTCATACCCGCCTCGGGCTTGAATGCTCACTGGTCCACATACATCAGTGTGTACCAATTAACTCGATAGTTATCACCTACTCCTACCCTAGCTACCTTCTTGTCATTTCACTCTGCAACATGACATTCATGACATCAGATAGGTTCAAAGATCAAGGAATTTCCAAAATTCCAATTTTAACCAAAACTATGAATTATACTAGACTATTAACATGACCCAATCGTAGAATGCTTACATATAGGTTTCATTTGAAACCTTCCTTTTCTTAGATAAAGGAACTGCTTATCATCGTATTTTCAACAGCATTATTACTATAGGACATAGGGGAGTTAAAATATAAACCATTTTTCAACAATCCCAACAAACAAGCTATATTACTATTGAAACCGAGTGAATTAAATCAGACTGTTAAAACCATGTTCAACTAAACAACTACCAAAACCAAATTTCCAAAAATCCCAGAATGTAAATAAATGTGGGCCTGATAAACATAAAAGTCTTAATACAAAAACATAACCCACTAGTCTTATCGCCATTAGAGAGAGAATTCCCCGCTCCCCAACTCGCTTCTTGTCCCTACCGAGCGGCCGCTTGTTTGGAACCACGTTAAGAGTAACAAGTATACAGTGGTTCTGAATCAATGATCCATTTATCATTGTAATTCTCCAACAAACAAGCCCCAAGAACATTTATACGCCACCCATACCTAGTTGGGGTAATCCTTCTTCCGCTGGGACCTTCCGTCCGCATCAAGCACACCTCGCCTTCTCGGCTTCTTCACATGTCATAGTTTGAAGCTGGACTTTGCCTTCAAGTGAGTTCTCTTTCTCTTAGGTTTCTTTAGGCTCCTAAGAACTTTTCAGCATGATGCACTTCCCCGCCTACCACCTTCAACACCTTCGCCAAGTTTGTATAAGTTCAATAGGAGTAAGCTCAGCTTGTTCATTATAATTAATTTATCTGACCAAAGTAGCTGGGTAGAGATTCTAGGATCAAGTCAATTTTATCTCTTTGATCCACTTATCTCCCATCACCTCCTCGCGAAGATCGATGTGCCCCATCATTTTTGCCACAAATGGTCCCAGCATTATTTCTCCAAATACAATGAAGTTCATTAGTGCCCTATGGTCGTCATATTCAGCAAGATTGGCATTTTTAGTAAATATCCTGAGTATCCAGAGTACAGAATTACTGCAATACAATTCCTCTAGATAATTTGTTGCGCAGATGCCTCTCGGCATGCCGTAAGAATATAACAACAACAGCCGCCATATTTGCTCTGCTGTCAATCTTCAAATCTGCTTCTTAAAGTTTCAAGATGAGCAGGCTTTCAAGCTTCGGAGTCGTCAGTAATGAATTTTATTCTCTCAAATCGCCACAAAATGAAGATTGGTTTTCCATAGTCCAGTTGGCTCGATCCAAATGGCGTTTGATCAAAATTTTTAAATAGACAAAAGATTATTTTCCTCAAATTTTAAAAAGCACATATATTAACACGCATCCACACAACAAACATACAAATATGTAGATCCTTTAAACTACTTATTATTACTGTTATCGTGCTCAACAATTTAGCTCCAATACAAATACCACGCCAAGCAAGACATCTGCACAAACCAAACTTCCTTGAACATGGCATGCCCAGCGTCCCACCGGCTTAGCTCTGTGAAAGGTGAGGTGGTGGGTCTCGTATTCCTTAAAACCTACCTCCCAGACGTGAGCCTCCCCATAATTAACACACACTAATTTAAAAAAAATCCACATTGCTCTGAATATTCTTTCGGGGCTTTAATAAATATTGACAGAACTTTGGGAGTGGCGGTTAGTCATTATTAAAATTGAATGCAATAACGAGCAATTTAGACTGCACCATTCCAATACCTGCCACTGTCGATTGCGTAAATGATAATCTATTAGACTTTAGAAATTATTTAGATCCAATCCACAAAATCCGCCATGCTTATCCAAGAATATATAAATTATTTATTGATCTTAATGGAGCTCCTTTGGTGCTCTGAATATCAAATAATTTCAACCTTTCACCACTTAAGTCATTTTTGGTTATTAAATTAATTAGGGTTTTCATAATAATATTATCTAGATAAAAACAAATATTATTATTATGCACATATGTATCAAATGACACCATATGGCACACCACCTATTTAAATGGCATGTTAAGCACATATCACATGTTATATCCATATAATTTCAAAATAATATAAATATAGAATAATTAATAGGCTCTGAACTATGGTTTCCTGTAGAAAAGAAAATTACAAGTCTAATAGGGGCCAAGAAGCCTAACTGATATCTAGTCTGTATTTTCTTTCTTTTTTTCTTCAGGGGCCTTAGAGTCCATGGCAATAAGCAGATCATAGGGTTTACCAAAAACACAAAACCCCAACATGTCCCCTAATAATCCGAGCACCAAACCACGACCACAACACAAAACTGATTACACGTAATTCTTATAGAGGGAGCACGTCCGAGAACCACCGCACCAAAATCAGCCATTCTGATAACGCAAAGAATCTTTCTATATTTTTTTTATAATAAACCGACCACACATAAAAATTGGTGTGAAAAATAAATAAATAAATAAATCAAGGAGGAAACCCACCTTATGATTGGGGCCTCATACATCCCCCAAAAAATACAAGCAAAATCTACCATGATCAAGGCCAAACCAAAATCATTCATTCAATACAAAATTATAAAACACACAATAGAATCCCAGGTGCCATATATCTAATATACATCATAAGGCACATGAGAAACAAAAATTATGGATTCAATCTATCACACCGAATTCAACCAGTGCTCTGATACCAATTGAAGGAATCATACAGCGGAAGCCAGGAATCGCACAGTTAAATACAATGTATGATAGATATATTTTCATCACCCATTAGTGCAGAAAATCTCTTCTAGAATCCACAGGACCTTCCAAGCTATTCTCTATGTGACAGATCTGCGTGTGGGCGTACCTGATCACAAAAGAAACTAGATCTAAAAACACTCTGAAACCTTTCGGTTTACATTTCTCTCTAGTGTTTTTATAGACTTGGAGGGCTGAGTAAGGCTTCTAGACCACAGAGGCTAGTAGCGGTGTATTTATGGCGCTAGCCACCTTTCTACTCTAGGGTTTTATAACCATAAGGACTTTATAACGCACTTGAAATTTGATAAATGGGCTCTATCTTGTATCTTAATAATCTCAGTTAAATGGGCTCACATCATCTAATGAGCTGGCTTGGGGATCTATGGCCCGTTATTAGTGAAATTTCTTGTCAGTCTAGGTGTACGGAGCATAAATCAGCCTTTGATTCATCAATCAAACCCTTCTTGCAGGGACTTACGGTTATATCGCACCAGGTAAGCAATTAGACAACAGGTAAATAACTTCACTAGTTTTCATTGACTTAATTCAAAATATTTTACAAGTTTTCTCTACCTACAAAACATAAATTAATATAATTCTTTTTACCTATATTTTTAGAGCTTACTTATCGCATGGTGGTGTGGAAAAATCTGAATGTGTCTGACTTTAAAAGTCCAGTTTGCATTGGAGGCGATGATGGGAATGCATCCGGGAGAACTTGTGACCTCATTATCATCTTCATCAACTCAAAACACAACATTAAGCGATATATTAGATTCACGTCTTTCATATCCTAGACGTACAGGAATTGCTAATGACATCGCTCGTATAGTTTCAATGGAATAAAACATGCCGAAATGTAAATATAGGCAATGCCCATTTGTAGGCGTGACTTTGTTAATATATGTATTTAGGTTTGCTTCTTCATTCCGCGTTCATAATAGTAGTAGTTGAGAGCATTAACTTATAAGGTCAGATTTTACAATGAGATCACTTGAAATCTAAAGAAATTATTTAAGAAGCGCTCCATATTAAAGATTACGTTTGGCGACTTCTCAAAAATAATTACCTATAATTCCTTTAGTTTGTATTTTAGTTAAGCGGTTCGCCTGATAATTAATGTGTCATGTAAAGTTCTCAAAATACATTTTTATCAAAAAAAAAAAAAAAAAAAAATCCAATTCATCCCCACCATGTGCTGAAAAAGAAAGGTCATTGTGGTAGGAAAGGAAGTGGCACATAGGCTACCTCTTTCATAAATCCCATTCAATTGAGGACCCTCAATTGCAATACCTTGTTTTGTGTTTGATTAAAATCACAGTAAAGCAAAATAATATTAAAAAAAGAAAATTAATGGCTAATATTAATTTGCTTATTGTGTAAAAAATTTCAGAGATTTTATATATATCTAAGTTAAAGAATCTTATGTGTGTGTGGACATTGATTCTCTACTTTTGATTGACTCATCTAAGTCTTCTTGTTCAATATTTAAACAGGGTGTAGCTTAGAAAAATTTAACTTTTGATTGAGTCGTCTAAGTCTTCTTGGTCTATATTTGAAGAGTAGCTTGGAAAATTTTATGAATAGATCCATCATTGATCAACATCAATCAATGTTTTTTCTTCAAATTACTAGATATCAAACCTACTTAACGATAGAATTTGAATTTAACTTTTTCTTGGATAACTCCCACTCCATTTTAGTTCTTGTCACAAAAATGGAGATTTGTTTCCATGGGACATTGATGGTAGAATAGCTTATGAAGACACAATCAAAAGTTATTTGTTACCTTGATCGTTTGAATCCGCAGGCATCGGTGGCGCAATGTAAACGCACAAGGCGGTCGACAACGGTGGGTACATTGCAGCCTCTTGATGATTAAGTCAGCAAAAATATGGAGAGAAAGAAGAAGAAAATATGCATAGTTTGAATTGTTTACCTTTTCCTGCGTAGGTATCTCTCTGATTTATAAGTAGCTTTCATGAATGTAAGCTGATTTTGGGAAAGAAATTTAGGGATAAAATCTCTTGCTTAACATCAAGGGTTAATCTTTTCGGGAAATAAGGGATAAAAATCAGGAAATCAACAAATAAATATCTCTCTAGCGTGTTTTCCACTTTTGGTTGAGTGGAATTGGGTTTTCCCGGAAGTGAAGCACATAAGATTTTGTGCTCCAAATTTGATTTTCGTTATGAAGTAACCATGACATTTTCCAGTGGAAAAAACATGCCGAAATGGAAATATAATGATGCCCATTTGTAGACTTGACTTGGTTAATATCTGTATTTAGGTTTTGCTTGTTCCCAAAGACTACAGTATTCATGAAGTGTCTGATTCTGATGTTTTCTTTGAGAATCAAACAGCGATTGCATTGATGACATCCACTCTTCGTTTGAAAAACTTTTGACTTTGAAGGAAGAAGTGCAGCATTTATGAGGTTTCTTCTCCGCAGCAACTACAGCTACTCCAGCCTGTAGATAAGCAATGAACAATTATTTGAATAAGAATATTTAAGAACTAATTTATTATGATTTGAAATTAATAAATGTATAGATTACTTGAAAGTCTTGAATGCTGATTATGATTAATTTAAACTAATTAATATTATTATAATTTAATTATTAATTAATTGTACAAGGATAATTTGGGCATTTGAAAAAAGTTATTGCATTTGTTTCTTCCTTCCTATTTCCTTACGCCTTTTTCTTGAAGCTTCCTAATTCTAAGGAATTTGAACATGAGTTTAGAGAAGTTTGAAGCTTCCTAATTCTAAGGAATTTGAACATGAGTTTAGAAAAGTCATGAGATTTCTTTGATTTTGGGATAACAGAAAATTCAAGGAAAAAGACATAAAAAAGAAAAAATAAAATTAAGTTAACAAATTATTTAATATGTTATTTCAAATTTATTAGTTCTAACAGTATAAATACTAAATAATTTAAAAATATATAAAATTTATACGAATTTAATTTATATTTTATTTTCTTCACAATTTGCCTGTCGAACAAATATATAAGATTTTGATTTTTGATTTTTGTTAAATATGACATTTAAAAGGATGATTTAATTAAAATATATTTTGAAAATCCAATTTTTTAAATTTGGCACTTCATCAATTTTTGGTCTCATAAAAATATCTTTCTTGTTTCCTTGTAAAAATAACCCACATCCTCTTAAGAAACAATATAAATAAATATATATAAAATGGAGAATAATATTTTATCATAAATAAGTTATTTTCAAAGAAAAACATAAGAAATGTCAACTTTTTTTTTTGAAAAGTAAAATGTGTAGCTTAGATTCACAAATTATGGGTTATTTGATTTCTTTTAACCAAATATTAATTTAAAAAGTTACTTCACTTCAACAATCATATAAGAATTGTCTTCAACGATGACTAAAACATTATAATCACATAGACTTCAACCTAATAAACAAGATTATTATTAAAGAGGTATGAAATTTCGAATTGACATTGTGACTAAAACATTATAATCACATAGACTTCAACCTAATAAACAAGATTATTATTAAAGAGGTATGAAATTTCGAATTACATTTATCAAATGTGGCTGCGATACAAGAATTCATTGACTACCACATATGGTACGTTGACGTTTAAGGGCTTTTTAGATATTTAGTGTAAAAAATAAAAAAATTCTCAAATAATATAAGTTTAGAAATATTTTTATATTTAGTGTAAAAAAATAAAAATTCCTTAAATAATATAAATTTAGAAATATTTTTTAAATATAATGTAGTTTTGTTCGTGGAAAATATCTTACAAAAGATATTTTGCAAAGTGTCATCTGACTTTTCTAGTACAAATTTAAAGTAGAAATTATCTTTTGAAAAAACAACTTTTAAAACTGAGAAAACTAAGCTTGTTTTCAAGAGACACTTTCTAAGTATCAAAATGTTATACTAAAAGTGTCTTTCACTTTCATAATTTTGAAAATACTAAATGTATTTCTTTCTAAATTGTTGAATTGTTATACTAAAAATGTCTTTTAAAAAAAACACCTTTATTATTTTAAAAGTTTTAGTGCTCTTGAAAGTCTCTTTTGAAGAGAGACTTTCTATAATTTTAAAAATTTTGAATTTAAGTTAAAAGTGTCTCTTCAAAAGTCACTTTTAGTTTTGAATTACAGAAAGTCTCTTAAATAAACACTTTAAATTATTGAAATGTTATATTAAAAATGTCTTTTGAAAATACCGTTCGTAATTTAAAGTTTTTCATTTCTTGAAGTGTCTTTTGAAGAGAGACTTTCTAAATTGTTGAAATATTATACTAAAAGTGTCTTTTTGAAAAGACATATTCATAATTTTGAAAGTTTTGAATCACACTAAACGTGTGTTTTGAATAGACATTTTTAATAAATTTAAAAATTTTTAATTTAAGCTGAAAGTGTCTCTTCAATTTTTAAGAGACACTTTTAGTTTTTCGAATTTTTAGAAAGTGTATCTTGAATAGGCGGCACCAAATTATTAGCTATGCCCAAATGTGTATTTTAAAGACATTTATAATTTTGAAAGTTTTGAATCAACATTAAAAGTATCTTTTAAAGAGACAATTTCTATAATTTTAAAAATTTTGAATTTAAGTTGAAATTGTCTCTTTCTAAATTATTGAAATGTTATTCTAAAAGTGTTTTCTGAAAAGACGTCTTTATAATTTTGAAAGTTTTGAATTAGCACATAAATTGTCTTTTGAGATGATACACTTTCTATAATTTCAAAAATTTTGAATTTAAATTGAAAGCGTCTTTTTAGTTTTTCGAATTTTGAGAAAGTGTCTCTTTTCTAAATTGTCTTCCTGATGTGCAGAAAACTACATTATATTTGGGATTATTTTTCAAGCTACATTTTTTTTAGAATTTTTTTTATTTCTTTATTATTTTTGGGAAAGTTCCAAGAAGCAGGTGTGAACTAATTGTGAAATGGCGAACATTCCTGTCAGTATTAATTGCTTTTCCTCCTCCTCCTCTATATAATGGCTCAAGAAACCTCAGTCATTACAAACACAATTTAGTAATTTACAGTTAATTACTACTGGCTCGGAGAAAGATGGCGATCTCGGAGATGTTTACTCAGACTCCCGATGGCCTAACTGGGATCATCATTTCTCTGGGCCATATTTCAGTGATACTTCCATATCGACTCCGTTCCCATGTAGTCTGACCCGAAAATTGGTGAGCTTTGTTTACCCTTACATTGAATCCGCTGTCGGGGTATTACGCGGATCGATGGGCGGTAAGCTTATGTCGCGTGAGGACTACCTCGGTTCCAATTCATCTTCGGACCAGCGGTGAATGGATATCATCAAGGCGACCGGTCTGTGGCTCTCCATGGATGACAAAGTCACGAGATGAATTCCGGTGAAGGCATGGTGGGCTTCGATTAAAGTTCTCCTAAAGCGCCAAAGCTTTCTTTTATCACGCTTCCGATGAGAAGAGTCACTATTTGCCTCACTTTCCCTGCGGTGTAAAAGTTGATCGTGGGGACTTATTTAAATCATGATAAAGAGGAAGGCGATTCTTTGTTAGTAATAGTAAGGAAGTTGTATACTAACAATCAAGTCGAGGTGGTATGGGTACCAAGATGCGTGAATCATGTACCGCTGAGCATCCGACATTGAGATCTGGCTATGATCGATGGACATGATTTCAAATTACCGGGCTAGGTAAAACTAATAAACGTAAGACATATATGTGTATGTAAGTTAAATGAAATTATAATTTTTTCTTGTGTTTATACAACTATGTAAATATTCAATTGAAAAAAAGTAATATTTATTCGAGTAAAAATCGAAATAAAAATGAACTCATTAATGAAAGCGGCCTCTGGTTGCCAGAGATTAACACTCTTATTAGTCTGTATCAATATTTTCTACAAGTTCTCTTTCAATATAAACAACCATTGAATCTGCCAAAAACTCATCACCCATTTGTTCTGAAGTGAAGGTTAATAAGCTTCATGGTGATGCTGGATTCGATAGTTCTTGGTGGAAGCGGGAAGTGAAGCAAGGCGAATCAGCCGTCGATAAGATATGAAGCTAATTCTGTGACCCACGTATTTCGGTCAATCCTCGGCATAATTACGAAATCGTAGACATATTCTTAAATTTTTCATGATAAGGCACATCGGCTCATAATCATAGCTGGGTTCCAATGATACATCTCTTGTTGAGTAAAATCATTAGGATAAAATTTTGAAGCAAGCTTTAAATATGTCACCAGCTTTGAATGATTTAAAGCCGTATGGGTTCCAAATGAACTAAGGATAAGCTCCCATTGCCTCATCGTTAAATCTGTTATTCAACTCCGTCAGCTGATAATCTATTCTTGTGATATTTATCAGGTATTAATGATGTTGAATGTGATGTGGTCTTCTCCCTTAGAAGAACGACCTCCTTTGAATGGAGCACCCATCTCTGGCATATCAATATCATTCTCTCTACAAACTGACTCCATACTCCAATATGACTATCTGACCATTTCTCTCAGTACTAAGAAGTCCTGCGGTAGTTTTGACACAATTCACAGCATTTAAGATATCTAGAGATTTGTTTTGCAAGGATTTACAAAGCATATCAGTAAGTGCCATAATTTATGCATTAAATCGCAGAGATAATCACAATTCAAAGGTCTTGTAATTACGAAATGACCTTGTGCTTCTCGTATTGCGGTGTTGATCCTCATCAACGAGTTTTGGCGTCGTGTTGCGACATACATATCTCTGACTGAATAGATTCCGTGAGAGCTCCAGCGGTGGCTCCGGCTCGATGCAAAGTACCGATGCAGTTAACCCTTACCGATTCTCACGTTCACGGTAGCTATTTTACTTAATTTGTTAGCTTGCATGGTTACTGTGATGATGGCGTTTGGGAGAAGCGCAGCGAAATTGACAATAGCGGAGTTCGCGAGAAAAAAATACCCAAGTAGAAGACTCATCTTGAGCAGCTGCAACTAATGCTAGTTGTAGGCGATGGGCAGCGATGTCACGTAATATGCGCATATGGACAATCATTAAGAAATAAGGCGCATGATCACTGTACCCGCGTATTGCTTGCACCATCATGCCCACCAGGCCTCTTATGTTCTCAGATTTGTAAGAATTGAAACTAGGAGGGACATTGGATATCTCTTCTTTAAGAGTTGCTGCAGCAGTGTTTGAAACATGCACAACATAAAAAACGTTCTGTAAAACCATCAATGACAAATCTCAAGACAATGGCCATTTGCTCCTCTCATTCATCTGTTAGCCGTCAACTAAAATAGAGAACTTGGCATCTGACTATTCACGGATCTTATTCCTCCTTTGTTTGCATAAATGTAGTATCTCCTTTTGAATTCTTGGTGATATATACTTTGCATTTTTAGGAGCTTTATCAAGAACAACATCATCAATATCAACTCTCGACTTTAGTTGACGTCAGGTTGGATGGGTTGTGATTTTTAGGATAGGTTCAAGTAAATGACCTCTCAAAGGACATGCTTGAGACAAACCATCGAGATACTCTCGATTGTTGTTCCTAGAGTCGTAACCTATTCTTAATTTCTTGAGCTTTGTACATTAATAATTCTTTGATGCTTTGATCAGCATTCTTCAAGCATTCATGTTGTTGAAATATTCAGTGTAGTGAATTAGGACCTCCTAGCCATCAAGCACATCTCACCATTAGTGTCCCTCTTCCAACTATTAAACCCTCATTAATTAAATGAGCCACGAGATGACCTCTCATTTCAAAGAAACAAAAGCATGGAAAACAAAGCGCTGCATCATTTGTAATTGAATACTCCCCAACAGGAAGTGTTTAAACGAGAGTATTGAAATCGCTGTTTGTTTCCACACATTCGAATCGTGGATACTCTTTAAGTTTAGGGTTAAGGTTGCCCCTTCTCAATATCACATTCGTCTAAATGCATCTCGTTGATTAACGGGATCTTGCCATATAGGACTAAATATGTATTTGGAGTCCATTGAATAAGTACTATCAATTTCAATTCTTTGACATTTAGAAGGAGGTTGTTCATTGGGAAGCTGAGTATCAACATTTGATGAAGAGGACTATTATCTCTCGATTTAAAAAAGAAAGAAAAAGATTTTTCCTTTCTTTGTTTGTTGATGTTCCATTATATCAATAACCTAATAGAGAATTAGATTACATATAACCATTTAAAAGTTAGAATCAAATGTGAATTAAATAACATAATATTTTATTCAATTGTACTAAAGATGATAAGATGTAATCAATAAAATCAATTCACATAGTAAAACAATTAATTCACCAATCAATTCACCACAAATAGGGTTTTATTGGAAACAAATTTCAACCTCACACATCATCCTTGCTAGTACATCACACTTGAAATATATTAAAGAAATAAGCATAACAATATATATAAAATTAATTGTAAAAATATAAACATAGACTTCACCAGGTACCGAGGAGACTCCGCAGTCACGAGTAAAATATTACCACAATCCCTCTTTAATCAAAAAATTAAATACGCTCGTGAGGGCTCGTGGTCGTCGTTATCGTTGGCCGGAGTCTCGGGGCGGGAGGATGGGGCGGAGGTGCGAGGCAAGCGGAGGGAGCGGAGATGAGTGGTGATATTACCATAAGGTTTAAGTGGGGATTTGGGGTTCAAATTCTCAGTTAGAATTTGGGCATAGATGGGAGAGTGGAGTGAGAATTTGGGTGTTGAGTGGTCGGGCTAAGTGGGATTGGGCTTAATAACGGGGGTAAAAATTTTTTTAAAATACCCCGGCATGTCCCACCATAGCCACACGTCATGTATGGAATCGAAGAGGAGGAGATTATTCTGGAATCTCACTATCTTAGGACGAGGAAACTTGATATTATTCAAAAATTGGGAAGGCTTTGGAAGCAAGGGTATCTCCTTCATGGTCCTCCAGGAACTGGGAAGTCGAGCATGACTGCTGCCATGGCAAACCTTCTGAATTATGACATATATGATGTTGAGCTCACTTCGGTTAAGGACAACACCGAACTGCGGAAGCTACTGATCGAGACGACGAGTAAGTCCATCATTGAAGCGAGGGCGTGACCATTAAACGATCTCTGAGGCCCGCGCAAGAAGGAAAGAGAGTCTAAGGCAATCACACTTATGAGAAAGGAAAAGCTAAAGCAAAGAAAATGAGTCCACGTATCGGACCAGGTGCATGTGATGTTTGTGGTCAGCAGTGGGGAGGAGGCTCATGGTTTCACCACCAAATGCTATGGAAAAAGCTTGATCCTTTCGATCTGAGGAGAGGAGGATGGATGAAGCACATAGGGTGTCCTATTTGCTTTGGAAGCATTCAAGGTGCTAGCTAAAATTGCTGGATATTGAAAACCACATTTGTTTCCTGGATTGAAGGTGTTGGAAACCAACATGACTCTGCGTGTTACGAGAAGAATTTGATGCCTAAATCCATAGCGATGATCCACGGGGCATGGCGACTTGTTTGGAGGATTTGATTCGAAGCGGTGGGGCATAAAGGAAAAAGCAGAAGATTCAGGCTTGAAAGGAAGCTAAAGAAGGAAGAGGGAAGAAGAGAGAGGTTGAAGAAGGAGAAAGAAGCTAGGAAAGGCATGGTGTGGAGAAGTGAAGAAAGAAAAGTGAAGAGAATAGATAATCTGGCGGTGAAAGAAAATGAGTGGTCTCTTCGAAGAGCTAGCATCACAGCAATTAAGCTTTTAGTTTTTTTTTTAAATTTTTAGGGTTCAATACGTTTGTCTTATAAAAATTCTAGATGAAGCTTGTAGGTTATTTGTAGTGTTCGTTATATGTATTAATTTCTCTTACATTTTCAATTAAGGTTCAATATTTGATTTGCTTTGTTGGGCTTTCTTTATCATTTTTCTTTCTTTTGCTTGCTAAAAGACATTTTGGAAACAAAGTTTATAATTCTAACGGGGATGACCAGTTATTTTTTGCATTTTCTAAAGTTTGAAATTATGGAATAAAATGATGTCTTCTTCGTCTTCCCAACGTTAGTGTTATGGTAAAAGTCTTTGGAAATAGATCTTGGAAACCATCAAACATGAGGTGAGATGGTTGGGTATCTTAGTTTAACCGAGGTCTCGAGTCAAACCACAGGAAATCCCAGTATCTTATTAGCGGTATCTTGGTGTTTTATTACAATCATATCTTAATTCTTATATTCATTTATGACTTTCTTTTAAGACTAAGGTGGCATTTGTTTTTTTACTTAATGTATAAAACCTTTTTCAGCTTAATGTTAAATAATACTTAATAATATTAAGTTGTTTGTTTTTTAATATTGGGTAGTGAGTATTGCTAACTATCATCCTCCTTGTTGGGAAAGGGTGATATTTTCTTTGTTTGGAAGATATTTTAATAGAAAAAGCTGGAATTTTTAGAAATTTCAACAATAGTCACGAAAGAGGTTAAAAAGCAAAAAGTTGAATATTAAAAGTATTTAGTTTTTAGCAAAAAGCCAAACAAGCATATATATGTGCTCAAACTTCATGTGCTATTTGTAATCTTGGATTAGTTTATGGACTCTTACTAAGTCAACTACCATGTCTGATGTGAGTGATAATCAGCAGAGTGCCTTTTGCTCTCAAATAATAGTTATTTGAATTATGGTGGCTCTCTTTCACAAGAAGCCCAAGAATGCAATTACAGGATGATTTAGATGGCATTTGTTTTTTTTTTTACTTAATTATGAATATAACTTTTCCGACTTAATACTGATGTGCCGTATTATTAAATATTAAGTTGTTTTTTTTTTAACATTAAGTAGTGAGTGTTGCTAGCTCTCCTCCTTATTGGGCAAGAGTGGTGTTTCTTATTTTGGAAAATGACTTTTTTTTTCTGAATTCAGAATTTTTTAAAAATTTCAATAATAAGTCGTGAAAAAAATTAAAAAGCAAACAGGCTAAATGCTGAAAGCTATTTAGTTTTCAACAAAAAGCCAAAAAACAAATGGCGCCTTAGTTTCCTTGTCTGTGGGCTAGCGGAATTTGTCTCATGTGCCACCATCTTCTGGATATCTTTGCTGTGCAGTTATCTCCCAATAGCTGGAGCAGGAGGCTATTCCCAAACCACTAAGTGATACCTTGTTTACCATATCTATATTATGTTCACATCTTCAACTCTCATTTGTATTTTAAATTTTTTTAGGAAACTCAATTAAGGTAAGGGGAGACTTAACCTCATCATTTGGGGTCTGTTTTCATGAATGTTTTCTGACATTTCAGGATTCGGTTTATGACTTTATATCCCCAATTTTGGTGCTAGCATCTGCCTAAAGCAACCCTTCACCTTTCTGGACAGAATACCCATATGATCTAAACTGGATAAAGTCTGGACAAGGTCATGTAGACCAGTAACCAACCTGTGTTCTCTACTTTTGTCCGTACTGCCTCATCAACCGTTCTTGCCTATTGTTTTCTTTCTCGTGTGGAATCATTACCTTCCTCTTAAACAAATATATTGTCTCTTGTCTTTGAAAGTATATAACTATTTCTAGCTAGTATCTTTATTTTTAAGGTCAATCCATAGTTGTTCCTGGTTGTCCATTTATTTCTTAGATACCTGCAGAAAATATAGTTGCAGCATTCAAGGCAATCAAATAACAGTCTTTGCCATCTCAAGAACTCCTTCTGAAGCTCAAGTTTTCTTGGGTATCTTTCAAGTATTTTAAATGAACACTCAAATGTTACAAGGGTGAGCTTTAGTTAATTAATACAATTGAATGTATTGGTCCAAATGAATCCTGATATTTGTTTTATTTCCATGTTTTTGTTTCTGTAGGCCTTGGAGCAGGGTTTGGGAATCATTTTAAAAGTTGAGATTCAACAGCTGTTCTTGAGCTAAAGTGATCTCCTTCTTCTATGATAGCCTTCTTGACTCATGAAGTATTGGTCCTTACTTTGTTTGATATTATCAGGATTATTTTGACCGAAGGAATGAAGATAACAACATCTTGAGCTTGACCAAAGCCACTATAACTCAAGTTCATATCTCTGGAATGGGTGATCGAGTTTTGTGGATCTCTGTAGCCTCATGAGGCCTGGTGAAGGACTTCTTGTTTGCTTCTAGCTTCTCACCTACATGATTATATCACCATGGCTCTTACTTTTTATTTACTATGAGATCCTGTACTTTCTCCATGAGGTTATCATTTCTTACTCCTGCCATTATTCTTTCATAGAGTTGGATCTTTTGCCGGAGGGCTATTTCTTGTTCCTCAGAATGTTTAGAGTCAAATTCATTGCTAGCAGGCCTTTTCGGGTCAATGCGGTGAGTTTTGAACTTTGGGTTGCTAGAGCTAATATTTTGACCAATGTGATTATTTTAAGGACATAGTAAATGAGACATTTTTAGCTATGTATTTTCCAGGAAGTGCTCTGTTATGCAAGTTTGAATTATTTTCTTTTCATTTACAGGAATGATAACACCTCAACAAGGAGTGTTATACTTTTATAGAGCCATTTCTGAAAAACCTATGTTGTATTACTAAATAAGTACCTCTTGTAAATGTACAGGGTCAGTATTACATGCCTATGTTGCCTTCAGGAGGAAAAACTTGCTATCTTTCAGTGTTAAATACAGGTAAAGAGGTCATTGTCGTTGATCAAAATGGAAAGCAATGAACAGCAATTGTCGGGCGTGTAAAGATAGAGACTAGACCACTAATCCTTGTGGTATTACATCCGTGCTAGGAAAGCTGGATTCGTCAACAAATGTGTATATATAAACAGATGTAAGCAATAGTACACTTGATTAAAACATCTGGTAAAAAACTACTTTACTATGGAATTGGGATTCTATTCCCTTCTCTTCGTCTTTCTCTTGCTTGGAATCGGAATCTTATTCCGAACAAGAAGAAGAAGATACGGGAATCTCCTACCGAGCCCGCCGGCAGTTCCGTTTATAGGTCATCTCACCTCCTCGACCGCCGGTTCACCATTATCTACAGAGACCTTTCACAAAAGTACGGTCCAATATTCTCCCTCCGATTCGGATCAGCTCGTGGTCGTCGTTTCTCCGTCCGCCAAATCCACGAAGAATGCTTCACCAGAACGACGTCGTCTTGGCCAACCGCCCTCGCCTGAAGTCCGGCAAGCACGTAGGGTTCAACTACACCACCATGGCCTCGGCACCGTACGGAGAGCACTGGCGCAACCTCCGCCGCCTCGGCGCTCAGGAGATATTCTCCTCGAATCGCCTCAACATGTTTGTCGGCATCCGGAAGGGGATGAGATCAAGCTTCTCACTCCGGTGTAGAGATTCGCCGGAGGGTTTTGGAAAGGTAAAGTTGAGGCCGATGCTTTCGGAGATGACTTTTAATATTATAACGAGGATGGTTGCAGGAAAGCGATACTACGGAGAAAACGCGGATTTTGAGGAGGCTAAGCGTTTTCGGGAGATTATTAGTGAGGTTTTCAAACTGGGCGGGGCAGCAGGAAATATAGCTGATTTTTTACCCTTATTGGGATGGATTGGGTATGCTGCCAGAGCATGAGAAGAGAAGATAGAAGATCATGAGAGGGCGAAGATCTTGCAGGGTCTGATCGATGAGCATAAAAGCAGTGGTAATAACAGGGGTTTGGTGAATAACAATTCTGTGATCGACCACCTGCTATCCCTCCAGAAAACAGAACCAGAGTACTACACAGATGACATCATTAAAGGGCTTGTACTGGTGAGAAAAATTATGGGTTTGTATGGTTTGTCCTCCGAAACGAAATGTTTTCCCTGTTTTACTTGTTGTCCTTGTTTTCAGAGATCAGAAAATAGTTTTCAAAAACGGTAACAGGCCCAGTTTTCGATTCTGTGTTCTAAAATTTCACAGGATGTTGATTAATTTTTGGTGGGTTCTTACTCCTTCATAGATACAGGTCCTGATTCTTGCTGGAACCGACACTTCAGCAGCGACTCTAGAATGGGCAATGACCCTTCTCCTCAATCATCCAGAAGTTTTGAAGAAAGCGAAAGCAGAGTTGGATATTCAAGTCGGAAAGGCAGTTAATGGAAGAATCTGATCTTCCCCCAAACTGCCATATCTTCAAAACATCATTTCTGAAACTTTAAGATTATTTCCTGTTGCCCCTCTTTTAGTGCCCCATATGTCCTCAGATTACTGTCAAATAGGAGGATTTGATATTCCAGGAGGCACATTACTATTAATAAATGCATGGGCCCTTCACAGAGATCCTCAAGTATGGGAAGATCCTACAAGTTTCCTACCCGAAAGGTTCGAAAACGGAGAACGTGAAAACTACAAACTAGTACCGTTTGGATTAGGAAGAAGAGCTTGTCCTGGAGCTGGCCTAGCTCAACGAGTGGTGGGTTTGGCTTTAGGATCATTGATTCAGTGCTATGAGTGGAGGAAAATCGGCGACACAGCTAATGACACCACACTGAAGGAAAGGGTTCACCATGCCCAAAAACTGGAGCCCTTAGAGGCCATGTGCAAAAGCACGTGAGAGATTATATTAAGAAAAGGAAGACTAAATTTGGTGACATTTGCGCTCTCGTCATTCGCTGTAGTGATGCAGTATGCTTACTTGGATTGTTGTTACCATGTGTGATAACTGAAAATGGTCAATAGAAATAAATAAAATACTTTATTTCCATCTCTATTTCTCCATGGTTTCCATCTCTAAAGAATATTCATCGTTATTTCTTTGATAGCAATGAGAATGCTGCCAATGTTGTGTTGATGAATAATGGGACGATGGGTGGCTCTGGATGGACCTTTTGATTATCGGGCTTTTTTCCGACATTTAGCCAAAAATAAAATTCGATTTTATACTTGAGAAATCACCTTAAATTTAGGGTACTTTTTTCATGAGAAATCACCTTAAATTTAGGGAAGGAATTCACAGCCTAATAGGGATAGTTTATATTTTCTAAAATTTTAAAAACCTTATAGTTTAAGAAACACTTTTTAGTATTTCTAAAATTGTTTTTTTTTTTAAACTCCCAAGTGGAAAGATATTACATTACCTTCAACCTAGCTGCCCTTATATTATTTTCTTTTATATTTTTCTCTTGTTTAGGTTTTCTCTTGTTAATGCGATTTTTTTTATCATTCTCGCTAAAATCACATCTCTCGAATTTTTCTTCATTTTTTCTACTTAACAAAATTAGTTTCTATTTCAAGTTAACGGTACTGTTACATCTGTGCTTGCTGATTTGTATAGGAAAGAAGTTTGTGTAGAGTGCATACCGAAATATTTTAGCTACTTGATTGACATTCTTGACTGAACAACCTCCCCTAAGCACATGCAAATCATAATGGAATAAACAGATTGCAAATCCCAAAAAGCAAGAAACCATATTTATTTTCTTAGGAAGGAAATGATGGAGCTAGTGGGATAAGAAGGAAAGTAGAAACAAAGAAAATTTCCATGATGTGAAAAATTTCTACCTGAAATACCACAGAAAGAAAGTTTTTTTATATTTTCTTTCCGTCTTCAGTCTTGTCAGCATCCAAGAGGAGCTTTTAATGTGTAAGTGCCTGTTTATCTGTTCATTTGATATTAATAGAGCATATTTTGATATTATTTATAGGAAGTGAAAATGGTACTTTATAGTGCCCTGGCAATGAAAATTAGATTCAGGGTTAGCGTTTTTGTATCTGATTTAAAATTCTTCAGATTTCCTCTGCAACAATGAATCAAAATGTATAGTTCTGCTTCTAAATTTGAGTCTGACATTGAACATTAGTTGTTGAGTTCCATTCATCAACATCTCAATCCTTTGTTTATGAACAGACAGATATTACTGTAACTGGATTTATGACATGATACTTAAACTTGTCATTGTCTTTTCTCCATCTGCTTCCTGCAATTAGTTGCAAGGAGATTTGAGAAAATAAGATAAAATAGATGAGGGCCAGCAAGAAAACATCATGATTGATTTCTTTACCCTCAAAACAGAGCAATAATCAACCAGAAAGAGAAAGCTCCATGATTCTCTCTAGGCCACTCCCTTGATCTCCCCTCCACCTAAACTCTTTCACTCACATCTCAAAAGGAAAAACTAACACATCACAAAGCATTCACTTCAAGACCAGTCTCAGCATTTTGTTCAATTTTTTCAAGATGCCCCTAATCCCTTTAACAGATTATAACATGACAGGGGAAGAAACAGAGGGCATGAACCTGGTGCCATAATATTGAAATTAGGCTTTAGACTCGTGAGGGGGCTAAGGTGGTTATATGGAGATGCATGAGACCATTTGTATGGAGAGACTTCTGTTTGGTTGTCCATTCTTTGATAGGAACTCTAAGCTGTGTAACTCTAATGCCACTTCGAGAGTTTGGGTTAGACCTGCCATGCGCCTCCTTAGTTTCATTGTCTGGAAAAGGATGAAGAACTGGGTCATGTCCTTCAGATTTGGCAGAGGCTTAGAGCCTAAACAACTTCACCATTACAGGTCTGGCTTTTGGGTCGCGACTAAGACAGAGTGCAGCCAATCACACCTTTCAGACCTTGATTGAGAAGGACCTTCATAAGGGGATCTAGCAACCTATAGAACCACCTCCTCTCCCCAAGATGAGGTCTTGCCCATTCTACGAGTGCTACAGCCCCTTGTCATCTGTTTTTTGTCCATTGACCTCTGTCTGGTCAATATTTCAAGGAGAACCACCTCAAAGCTATAAACATCACTGATAAGAGATGCCTGAAAATGGAATATGATCATATTAGATTGAAGGCTAAATTAGACTGCCAACATGATTACGTCAGGAAATAGAAGAAAAATGGAAAATGAGTTGAGACGACGTCTGTTTCAACAATACATATATGAAATTGCAGTACAAGTACAAAGTTTGTAAAGAGAGATGAAGATCATGGAAAACTTGATCATGAGACTAACTCATGGAAGTTTTTTTTTCTCTTTTTTTTTTGTTGCATTAGGAAAAAACAAAGATGTGTAGAACCATTTGGAAAATAATTTTCAAGGGGTTTTATAATGATGACTTCATCTATACCACTGATTCCTGTTTATTAAATGTAAAATGCTAAAGAACACTCCTCAAGTATGTAAAACAAGAAATCATCCAAGTAGTTATGCTCCTCCATAGTAAGTAGTGATTAAAGAGAACGGAAACTGCAAATTTAATAGAGAAGAAGATGTCACATTGCGGTCATAATTAAAGGGCAGCAGAGGTGGCTGATGTATGATGATGTATCACAGACCAATACAACTATAAAGAGCTAAAATGATTCATCAAAAACAGGTTTGACAGAAATATGGGCCCAAAGTTAGTTCCTATATTCAAAACCTGTTTTCATTTTCAAAAAATACAGAATAAGAAAACATGAAACACCTTTGCCTTGGGCTTTTTTTTTTTTTTTTCTAAAAGAATACAAAGATTACGTAAACACCAAATCTCGTATAATGAGAATACTCCTTTCAAAGTTAATACCATTTTTGAGAACAAAACAGTTTTCAAAAAAACACCAACCTAAACAGGTCTTAACTCATTGTATTAACATTCCTGGCTCTTGTGAGCTTTACAGTTTAGTATCACATCGTAGTTCTATCACAACTATATACCAAGACACACATTTCACGAATGTTCACAAACATTGGGGGTAACTCTAAATTTATTTCACACATCCACATCCAAGCATTCCATCCCACAAAGTAATCAACAAAAATATACATACCCACAAGAAATTAACAGCTATATATAAAGCCAATTGATGTCCAATAGAAGCCATATTTAAATTTAATCAAAGTTCATATAATAAAGCCTTACACACAAAGAAATGTTATAAGTTGCATCTTAGCAGACACTTGAAATATATATAATAATCAAACAGGTAATACAAAGAGAAAATGTAAAGACATAGAAAGACTTACTAATTGTGTTTGTTAGTGAGTTAATCAGGTAGAAACATGAAAGATTTATTTGACAAAAAAAGCAGTGCTTCATGGTAACAAGTATAAAGCTCAGGGCTTCAATATTTTCACAAAAATAGAGCAATAAATTAACCATTAAGAAATACTTAACCCAGTAATCATATACCTTGAGGAAAAGGATCGAGTAAAAACCTTGTGTTAGATTGAAACTTAGTTACTCAGCTACAGACAAAACTTCCATAGTCTTAATGGCATCCAAAGTCAAGGATATCATAAAGGCCCAAGCAAATAGTAGAGGAGGTGAATGGTAAAGAAAAGAGACAGGACTCTACTGAAGGATGAGAAGAAATCATATCTGTGGCTCTCTAGGTTTGGCCGATTTGACACGATATTCACTTGGATGCCATTATCCTAACATAAAAATTCTAGTAACAATGAGTGAGATTTAACTTGAGTGAATGAACCGAAGAAGCACTAGGTACCATTAATACAGACATACACATGTAAAATGTGATTTGGGGGTTGAGGAATGGCAACCAGAGTAGAATCAGATGAACCACAAGAGCAAAGCTGCAGAAATGTCAAAATTATAAAATAGTAATGAGAAAAGTTTAATTGTAGTCACCTGTCATCACATACTCAGGGGCCGTATAACCATAGGTGCCCCATTACACGGGTAGATACATGTGTCTTATCTCCTTTTGGACCATCTTTGGCAAGTCCAAAGTCAGAAAGCTTAGCATTGTAGTCCTGGAATAATAAGTTTTAAGAATTGAAATAAGACAAGGATAAGTTAGGATTAGTATTGGCAAAGTATTTAAAGTTAACCTACCACATCCAACAGGATATTAGATGTTTTAAAATCTTATAAATAATCGTTTTTCAGCCTCCTCATGAAGAAATGCAAGACCCTTTGCAGCACCAAGCGCATTTTTCATTCTGATGGACCAAGAGGCAGGGCCCCTGCAGGCACTTTTTTTTTTTTTTTTTTTTTTATCAGGTAAAGATTTAAGTATATGATTAAAAGACACAGTGCCCAAGAGTACACAAGAAGGGTACAAGGAAATACCAACTCCCTCTCACCTATACCCCATCCAAGACAAAAACCCCACCAACGACCCTAAGTTTATCAACACTATACAACTCAACGGCACGATCACATGAAAACAAAAATGATTTATCCCAGAAGGGAGGCTTCATTCTCTAAAACCACCCTATTCCTTTCCATCCCGCAGTCGAATATACAAAGAGGAGCGCCAACCAAACTCTATACATTTTTTACGGCTAACAACACTTTGCCAAGCAGGAGAAGTTGGCCAGCCGTCACGGAACACCCGATTAAAATCAGTAATGGCGAAGAAGATCCGCAACATCTTGAAATACCGAGCAATGGATAAGCAGAGTGGTGCACATTGTTTCCTTATTCTCTTCACATAAACGGCTTTGTTTATTAGGGGAATCCCCTCCTCTTTAGTAGTCGAGGTAAAGCACCCTTACCACGAAGTTTCCCGAGCAAAAAAAGCCAATTTGGGGGGAGCGATTGGGTTCCGGATGGATCGCCAAGAAGTCTATAGGAGAGAATACCTCGACACAATCCCGCCAAGACTAACGAGAGAAAAAACCGTTAGTCAGTCTCCATTTAATAACAAGTGATCCTCTTGAAAGACCTTTAATTTTTTTGTTGTCGCCGAGGAAGTGAAGGAACCTTCGGCCTCTTAGCTCGATCATTAAAGGTCACAGAAAGGCGGGGGACTGACCCATCCTCCACTTGAGGAATCCGAGCAGCAGCGCCGCTAGCATCTTTGTAGGCTCTGGCGCATAACACCATCATTCTTGGGATAACATTAAATACCAACAACCATAATGAAAATGTGTAGTAGTCACCATTCTTGAAATGATGGCTATCACTCAAAATAAACTTGCATTAGCTAGAGCACAACAATAAAGAGATGTTTAGAGATGCATAATATCTAATGTTTTTACCATTAAAAATAAAAGGCAAAAAAAAAGAATCCTGAAATATGTGCTATAGTGCTAGTATAAAATGTAATTCAACCATGAGTGTTGTTTGGTAGAAGACAAGAAAATACCAACGGGCAAACTTTCCTTTCTCATCTCAATTGCACCGGCTTTACCAAAAAATAAAGTAATATTTTAGCAGTTAAGCATGGAAATTTGAAATATGAAACTCATACAAAAATGCAAGCAATGCAACATCAGACAGCATTCTCATACTTCATTTAACAGATAACATTACAAAAATGGCTCTAAGCAATCATGACAGTAAAAAATTAAGAAGATGATACAAAGACAAAAGTAAAGCCTTAATCTAGTCATTCAAAGGTGTATCTCATTCACAGTTTCACAAATATAAAAGTTTACATTTGCTTAACATTCAACTATCAATATTGAAATGTTGATGAAGAGGGTTGAAATTAGCAACCAAATCAAGAGCCTGAAAGAATTTTAATCCTCAAAGCATCTTGAATCAAATTAGACAGCATGAAGCGCACGCTTATTTTTATATAAAAAAAAAGGCTTGATTGAGCTGTCTTAAGGCATTGGCAATCATGAAATAGACCTTCATGACCAAACCATCAATTATCAGCTCAAAGTAAAAACTAACAGCAAAGCCAGTAGAATACTGCAAAACTGCATTAAGCTCAATCCAGATAGTGTATGATTGGATTGTTAAAACTTCATCCACAAAGACCCCACTTTAAGGTTTCAACATATGGCTTAGGAATTCAAACACATGATTAGTCTATATAATGCATGAAATATAAAGATACATAATATTGACTTTAGCACATCAGTCTTTTATACATGCAACAAAGGATTTCCACTCCTAAAGTATTTGAAAAGTTCTAAATCCCAACTATATTGTTTTAACTCATCCCCAGATATCAAAGCAAAAGCATGCAGTATACAAGAACATGTTAAGAATAAGGAAGGACATCACCACCTTCAGACATTTCTAAACAGCTAATTACAAACATTGCAATAACAAAATCATCATCATCACCAAAAGAACCCAAGCCCAAAGCCAACATTTTTGTTCATAGCTATCACATGGATCACCGTAATTCAGATAGAAACTACAAGCATTAAAATACAAGGATGGTGATCATGCAGAAAAGAAAAACTATGGCCTTATCAGGACTAATGAGACCAAAACATAACTAACATTTGCTCTTCGGAGGTAAACTGCATTCAGTTAAGAATTTCTTCAAAGTACATTAAAGAATTAAACCTCTGAATGCCTCTTCCACAGTAATATAGGAAATGAAATTATTTTGGCAATATGTGTACCATATTGATATTTTAATACACGAGATATGAGATTAAACAATTAATACTACGCATCACAGCCAAATTAATGGGGGAAAAAATAAGTTCAGTTACATACTTCTGAAAAGGTGATTCTCCAAGCTTCCACGAGGCATAAACTCATAAACAAGAAGCCTTTGATCATCCTCAATGCAATAGCCAATTAATTTGACCAAATTTGGATGGAGGAGATCACCAAGAAAATTAACTTCAGCCTGGCATACAATTGAAACATGAAAATATCCATAAATCATAGGAGAAGTAAAGCAGAATAAACATAATAAGTAGCTCTCAGAAATAAAATAAAAGCAATGAAGGTGTCATACAAGCCATTTCTTTATGACCACGAAGTCCATCTGCCAGTTTGACCAGTTTTCAACGCGCAGCGTTAAGCCACTGTACCATTCTAAATTTTCCCCCGGTACGAACTCCACTTAGCTCCACCCTGGGTACAGAAGCTCATATGATCAATCATAACAATTGAGAATCTGGTATTCCAATCTCACGAGCAACGAGAGGGCCTTTGGCTGCCATTAAAATCAACATTGGGCGGGTGGGAAGTAGACCCAATTCTCCTCTTCCTAGAATTCCCTTGCTCGTCCATCGAATTCTTCAAATCAACCTGTTCCCTGAACCCAATCCCTTTGGGAAAAATGTAGGATACGAATTTCTAACAACCTAGATCACCATGATAGAACATAAACAAATATTAATGGAGAAAAACTGAAGAATTACATACCTTTGGAATCCATGGATCTCTTTCTTTGTTGATGCGGAATTGATGAAAGACGCAAAGAACCCGATCTCTCAAGATCTTCTCCCAAATGACCCTTTGAGGCGGCTATGAGATTAGATCCACTTTTCTCGAAAACCTTAGAGAGAATTATGCATTATGTGATGAGAAATGTATCCTTAGGGTTTGGGAGGGACTTGAGCTTTCCTTAAATAGAGTTAAGACCACGGGCCCTCTCATATGAGTGGGCGAACTACATTACACACTAGCATTATTATAGATTTATTAAAAGCCCATTAACCTCACTTTATTAGACCAAACTTAATTCAGTTTAATTCCAATTAATGAAGCCCACTTAGTAGAAAACCCACATTCTCCTTGGCGTAATTGAAACAAACGTGTCTTTCTTATATTGGTCTAGAGATTTATTCTTAATAGTCAATCCGATCCCATAAAGTCTCGAACAACGAATCCTTAGCGGTAATTGCATGTACTCACGCAGCCCCTTCCATGATTACGTGCTTTTCAACTTTACTGATAATAGTTCAATATGGTAGTGTGTTTAAATGGATAATACCTCATAATGAGTGATACTTCATGTGTTATCCATTTTGTTAGTCCCAATTCTCTCCTTAAGTGTCACAAACCTAGTGTGTCACGGAAGAATATCCATTATGGTTCCAACGAACTTTTGTATATATGTTACCTTGATAGGTAACTTTGCCCAATGTGTAACAAAATATGCTGTGAGGCTAATACCAAAGTGCCCCAGCCTTTATTCAAGGTTTACCGCGATGCCTTGATATTTACAACAATTATATGTACTCAACTTCGATAAACCTACATTCACAAATACCTTATTGAATGCAAGGATTGAAATTCAGTATTACAAAATGTAATGTAATTGAATTGAACCTTTATTAAACAACTTAAAACTTAATAGCTCACTAATTCACAGTATCCCATGATACTCCTAAGCCCATGTTAATGACATGTCGTTCAAATACACAAGGGCGAAGGCCTTTAGTTAGCGGATCTGCAATCATATCATCCGTTGATATGTGCTCCACTGCAACGTCACCGTTTTGAACTTTTTCCTTCCTTAATTAGTGTTGACCTCCATGTGTTTAGACCCCTTGAGACCTCTGTTGTTGTTAATAAACAACACTGCAGAGTTACTGTCAGAATACAACTGTATGGGCCTATCCACAAAATCAAACACGGTTAACTCCTTAATTAGGTTTCGGAGCCAAATTGCTTGAGTAGTTCTGTGAAAAGCATGCTAAACTAAGCTTGCATGGTAGAGGATGCAATTAATTTACGTTTCTCACTTTTCCATGATCTTGCACCTCACGCTGGCAAGATATAGCCCGAGTTGGTTTGACTTCTTTTCATCTTGACGGCCGACAAGAGTACGAGATCACGAATACCCGACTAGGCTGTGGAGTCTGAACGTAAAATCAACATATAAGTCTTTTGTCCTCTTTAAGTACCTCATAACCTTCTTGGCGGCAACCCAGTAGTCATGTAGGTTTGGCGATATCTGCCTAGAATCTGACTAAAGGCAATACTCAGGCCCTAGTATGCACGAGCATACATAATACTCCCAAGTGCACTAGCATAAGGTATATTCTTCATTTGGGCTTTCTACATATGCGAGATGAGGACATTGTGATAGACTCAGCTATCACCTTTACGAGGCAGGGAGTAATTCTGGCTTACATGGTTGCATGTTGAATCTTTCTAAAACCACACGATCAACATATGCCCTCTGAGATAAACCCGATAATAGTCTGCAAAGAGCGATCCCTATGAATCTCGATGCCTAGAATGACGCTTCACGAGGTCCTTCATATCAAAGTTATTTGACAACATCCCAGCTTTGTCTCATGCGGTAGGCCGAAATTAGAGCAACTGCAAGCGGATATCATCTACATAGAGTGATTAGGAAGTAAGATTTCCTCCAGTGACGCTGTTTCTCGTTGATCTACTTTGTTACCAGCAAGCGCGTATGAAGTAACAACAACTATGAAACTTAGTACCATTGTCTAGAAGCTTGCTTGAGACCATAAATAGACTTTTAGGTCTACATACAAGTTTACACGAATCATTTGCCACAAAACCTTCGGGTTGCATCATATAGACTTCTTCATTGGTCTCCATTGAAAGCGGTTTAACATGCATAAAGTGTAACTCATTATCAAAATGAACAGCCCAATACCATGATCACTCTGAAAGAATCTTTAGAAGAGACGGAGAAAAAGTTGCTTCATAGTCTACTCCTTCTCTGCGAGTGAAACCTTTGTGGCTACCCGATCTGGCTTTAAACTTCGATCTTTCCTTTAGAGTCCGCTTTTAGTCTTATACACCCATTTGCGACCAATGGGTCTATGACCCCTTGGTAATTCAATAAGTTCCCAAACTCCGTTATGCCTCATAGATTGAATTTCATCTCTCATTGCATCGACCACGGTTACGTGAGGACAAAGCTTGACTTCCTCATAAGTTGGATCGAGTCACGAGCGGAATATATCGTATTGCTCTCCTATAGACTAAATAAATTAGATTGGTATAATTTGATCGTCTCTCCCTAGTGGATCTCCTTCTTTGGGCTGATAATAGCCCACATCACGCGCACGAGAGCCTTGATGAACTTCATTAGGAGGCTGTCTCGACAACGGGATCCTAGTCTCAGCTTGAGGGTTCAAAATGGTGTGTTGGGTTTCCTGATTATACGTATGGGAGGAGATATAGATACCACATTACTCATCGTACTATCTTCCTCAATAGTCTGTGACTGACTACTCTCTTGACCACATCAAACTCCAAAAAACTTAGGTACATGCAATGATTCCACAATTCTTGTGCACCAGAGTGGGATTATAAATAGATATCCCACTTGAGATATTCGGAATTAAGATACAAAATAACACCTAGTAGTTGGAGTCCCGACTTACTTAATGTTGGATTATATAACTTTACTTCATGAGGACCTCCCAAACCTTAAGATGGTTAAGCTAGGCTTTCGCCAGTCCATAACTCAAAGTCAATGGAACGACTTTCGTAGGTACCGCGATTCAAAATGTACAAGGCGACAAGCTTCACCTATAAGCCAATTAAATTTGTCCTCTTATGCATCTTTCCTTTAATTTTCCATAAGAGTACGATTAGTGCTAAGCTATACCATTTTGCTTTCGGGACTCAGGGGCATGATAAGGCGTACCCACTATCGAGTCCTACAAGTATTTGGCGAATGGCCTTAAGTATCGACATGTCATGCTTGCCATAATACTCTCCGCCTGGTGGAATCTATGACCTTTATGACTTTTCCCAAGCGTTTCGACTTGATCAAGAAAAATCTTGAATTTTTCAAAGAGACTCGGACTTTCTTTAATCAAGCCGCAAATAAATATCGAGAATGATCATGTCAAATAAATGTGATGAAATAAAAACTTCTACAAGGTTGCCACATAAGGTCCTTATATCGGTGTGAATGACTTCGACAAGTCGGAACTACGGTTTGCAGTTTTCTTTCTTATCTTGGTCATTTTACCCTACAACGGTCTCACATATCTCTAAGTCATTTTAAGAGCGAGAGGATATTAGTCTTTATTAGCCTTTCTACTCCTATCATAGAATGTAGCCAAGTCGTTATGCCATAATGCATAAGACTCATCTTAGGTAGTGGTCTCTTAGAAGCTTGACCTTTTCGGTAGGTATAAGCTACGTATATGTCATCGGAGATAAACTTAATCTGTATAATCCATTGGACATATGGCGATTACCCGACTTTATTTGAATTAAGAATATTGAAATAATATTGCTCTTAATTTCAAAGAATAATCATATGAATCCAAACATGATACTGAAACTAAATTCCTTCTAAAAGAAGGTACATAAAATGTGTCTTTCAACATCAATTTAAAACCTGAATCTAAAACTAAGATCAAATCTCCCACGAATATGACTTCAGCCTTCTCGTTATTTCCCACAGTGAGCTTTGATTCATCCTTGTTTGGCTTCCTCCGGTTTATGAATCCTGTAGGTAAATGCGACATGATTAGTTGCTCCACTATCAAGCCACCAAGAAGAAGCTGGATGGTGCTTCGGATAGGTTGGATTCACAAGCAAGTATTAAAGAATCATTACACAGTAAGCCCACGCTTGGACATCCAGCTTTGAATTTTACCTGATCCTTCTTCATGTGACCTTTCTTCTTACAAAAGAAGCGTGATCACCATCCTTTTCAAGAATGTGCTTCTTTGGACCCATATTGTCGGATTGACCGGTAGTTTTCGCGAGCACCTTTATGAGTTGTTTTAGACTTCTTATTCTTCCTCTTATGGGGACTTGCGGCATATAAGGCCATTATACTCTTTATCCTTCTTAAGCTTCTCTTCCTCTGCCACCACCCTTGCTATCAAGTCATTCACCGACCCGAGTTTCATCTTGGGGTGTAGTTTGTCTTTATAATCCCAAAATCGGGTGGAAGGGTGTTGAGAACGTGCGCGATCTGGCGTCGGGAATGGTAGCATTAAGAGCTTGGGCTTACGCCTTTAGGTGCCATCCCGAGGACATAATCCTACAACGGTGTACCATCATACTTCATGTTGAAGAACTTGAAGAGTGTTCCAACCTCGGCATTGGATGAAACTCATTCCTAGCCTACATGGAATTTGCCATCATCTCCTTAGCGATGCAGTCCTGCGGCAAACCACTTTAGTGTTCTTGTCGTTTCTTCATTGTCCAGCAAACAAATCTATTGCTCCTCTCGAGCGGCATAGTCGGTTTTCTCAAATTCGGTACTAGAGGTTGTGATGTCTGTAGAAACCGCCAATTGTAGCGCCATGTGAACCTTCAGCCGAGCTCCATTCCAAATTAATCCTCTTTCCATTTCTTGAAATTCAATCTAGTAGGATCTCAATTGAAATGGAATTACCGCTCCTGAGAAAAATTGATTGAAAAATAAAACAAACAATACAATTAGCATCCCATGAATACTCATGGAGAAATTACATACATCATCATAATCACCTTTAGGCGAGAAAATATGACATGCGGTTGTACACTCTCACATGGCCATGAACATATTCTAATCCTTCGTGAAATCACCACCTTTGGGTGTATGAACCACTAAGATCAGTCATTTCTCATTGCATGCCATCATGTATCCCTCCATGAACTAACAAGATCCTCCTTTGGGAGTATGACCATGCATTAAAACAGGAGACATCCCACCACAATATGAGATTGATATTTCTCAAACCCAATCAAGTGTGCCACTTTGGCGGTCACAGCCCAATTGAATTCTTAAAAAATCACTCATACCAAGGATATAAACTTTATGTACCACATTCAATATATATATGTTATGCCAATTATATTGTTCAATCATTCATTAATAGTCAATTTAGTCTCTACCACACTAAATCATGTCATTGATCATACTATTCAACTTCTCATTCAACCACAGCTCTATAATCATCAATACTAATATCTACGTGCTATAGTTCATTCCTCTCTTTGTATATACTTCAGCTATTATGAGATCTTATGTTGTTGGAGGATTTTCGATACGAATCTGCGGTACGAAATTGCTAGGAAATACCCTCGCACCTCGCGGCGCCACGGAAGGTTCGGCGCGTGTGGGCGCCCCGTGGCGGCGCGATCTATGAGGGGTGGTTGCTTCGTTGGCCGGTCGGGTTTGACCGTTGACGGGGTGGCCAGTTGGCCGGTCGGGTCGGTGGATTGGCCGGGTCGGGTTCAACCAGTTGACCCGGTCGAGATCTGGCCAGTTGGCCGGTCGGGTCGGTAGTTGGCCGGGTGGGTCTTTGGCCAGGTTCGGATCAATATCGGTCCCGGTCCGGGTCAGATCGCGGGTTAAGTCGGCGGCGTCATCGCCCGCGTCATCGAGGCCCGGCGTCGCCGGCCGCGTCATCGGGCGGCGTCATCGTACGTCGCCGATCGTCCATCGCGCGTCATCGCCACGTCGGCGTCCACTTCGCGAGCCGGTCGACAAGCGGATCGGGTAGATCGGTTTGGCCCGTCGATTCTTGGCTTGGGTCATCTTCGGCGTCATCAATGGCGTCGGCGGCCGGATTGGTTGATCCCAGCGCGTGTCGCTGCGCATGCGTCGTCTTCAGCAGCGTGGTGGCGCGTGGCGTAGCGTGAGGGCGCGCGTCAGGCCACCTCCGGCGGCCGGGCCGCCGCAGATGTGATGGAGTCTCGTCGTGTAGATTCCAAATATGCAAAAATATTTAATTTTAGATTTATCGAAAAACTCCGAAAATGGACAGAATGTCCGTTTTTCATAAAACCCAAAAAATTTTCTCCAAATCCGTATGTTTTGAGTTCTAATCCATGGTTGGCTCTACGATGCAGTTGTAGGATGCAATTTCTAACAACCGATCACCATGATAGAACATAAACAAATATTAATGGAAAAAAGCGAAAATTCACATACCTTTGGAATCCATGGATCTCTTTCTTTGTTGATGCGGAATTGATGAAGAAGCTGAGAGCTAGATCTCAAAGATCTTCTCCCAAAAGCGACCCTTTGGGCGGCTTTATGAAGTTGCTTAGATCACTTTTCTCAGAAAACCTTAGAGAGAATTGTACGTATGTGATAGAAATGTATCCTTAGGGTTTAGGAGGGACTTGAGCTTTCCTTAAATAGAGTTAGGCCACGGGCCCTCTCATAGTAGTAGTACGAACTCGACCCACACACTAGCCGACCCATATGATTTATTAAAAGCCCGATAACCTCTGGCTGTGAATGACTTAATTCAGTTTTAATTCAATTAATGAAGCCCACTTAGCCAAAAAACCTTACAAAAATCTCACGAGAAGGCACCCGATCTACCTTATGAGCAATTAGGGTCCCGTCCTTGTCGGACCCGCAAATCAAACCATCGGGTCTCTGAAGCGGTCGGCCCGTACCTTGATTGCTCGCCAGACTCCGCAGTAACAGCATTGATGGGGGCTCTCTCCACAACCTCCGGGGCCTCTCCGGCTCGAACCTTTGCCGCTTCGGCTCAGCCCTCTTCCTCGTCTCGTATATCGGCGCTCGTGGCCCCAGTAGAAACCATGGTAGTTGTTTGGCCTTTTAAACATCGCTTCCGTTGCCAGCACCCCGACACGCCTCGGGGTAGGTTCTCGGACCCCCGCCTCTGGTCGGCGACGTCGTTTAGTGGCTTGTCTGAGGAAGCGAGTAAAGCTGAAGACATTTTTGTTTACGAGGAGGAAGTCGTGCGGTCGGCTAAAACCACTGGAGGAGAAGGAGAGGAGGTTTCGAAGGGAGTATTGGAATCGACATTTTCGTCTTGCGTGCGTGTAGGGTTGCACTTTGCGAGGAGAATCTCGGTCTCTGATGGTGGGAAGAGATTTCAATTTGGAGAGTGGAGAGGATATGAGTAGTCATGCTTCAAACTTCAAGCGCAAGCGGCGGATTTCTTATCGAACCTTCGCGAGGGGCCTCGTTTTATTAAGATATTAATGGACGATATTTGGAAAATATCCCGAATTTTAAATATTTATATTTGTTTTATATAAATATTGACCGTCTTTTACTTAATGCTAAATAAAAAAATTCGACAATACTAAAATAAAACTTGATAGTATTAAGTTATTTATTTTTTTAATATTGGATAGTAAGTATTGCTAATCTTTTTCTTATTGGATAAAGGTGGTGTTTCCTATTTGTAACATTGGCTTTTCTATTCTCAATTTTTTTTTTAGATATTTCAATAATAAGTCATGAAAAATTTAAAAAATTAAATAAATTGAATGCTTAAAGCTATTTAACTTTTTGTAAAAAGCTAAAAGCCAAACGGCACTACCATAACACAAGAAAAAAAAAATACTTTAGATTGCTTCTTGCATATCCTCAACTCATTCTTAAAACTTTGTTTTGCTTTGATTCTCAAATAAAAATAATAGAATAATTCACATTTTATTTGGTGACAGGGTCGAATGGTTAAATGATGACATTATAAATATGTAATTTATATTTTAAAATTTAAAATTTTAAAATATATAGTTTAATATATTTATAATGTTATTTACTAATTTTTACATAATGGCATTAATATTTGCTTTAGCAAGAAAACATATTATATGCCGTATTTAAATATAATAATTTATTTTTTCTTTGAAGAGAAATATAAAATTTAATTAAAATGAAAAATAACATTATATACATATATATATATATATATATATATATATATATATACTATATATATATATATATATATATATATAAAATAAGTAGGGACATGTTAGCCGGGTATGATACCACTTGCTACGACTAATTATCATTACTAAGCTACCTACTTTATATTTATGAGAATGGAAAAACAATAATAAGGATGACTTTAGATTGCAATGGTATCTATGACACTACAAGAATTTTGATATATGGTAACATAATTTTAGTTGGGTTCACAAAAATCTTCAATTAGAGAGTGTATATGGGCTACGTATTTGACGGCAGTGAAAGTTGTTTTAAGTAGGCTTAAAGTTGCACGAGCCAGGAGCTTTGTACTAAAATATATATATTTTTTAAATTCTCATAATATTACATGTTTCAAAATAATGTTTAAACTAGTATATCCTTACCATATCATCAAAATCGTGGTTAGTGATTATGATTTTAAATTTTTTAAATTAGTTAAAATCATAATCACCAACTACAGTTTTAGGCTTAAAGTTAAAATCATAGTTGGTGACTATGGTTTTAATCAGTTAAATTTTTTTCAAAATCATAGTCATTAACTATGGTTTTAACTTTAAGCAAAAAAACCAGTGTTAATGACTATAGTTTTAACTATTTTTAAAAAATTTAAAACTATAGTCTTCAGCACGATTTTAATGACATGAGAATATTAGTTTTGGACATTATTTTAAAAACATAATCATTTTTGAGATTGTTTTTGGATACCACTCAGAATAGATTGAGTGTTAGGAAACATTTGTTTTTACTTTTTGTTGAAAGCTTGTTTTACTTTCTTTGAAAGCTAAATAGCTTCGACATTCTATTCATTTTTAAAAAATTTCACTACTTATTGTTATTCTTAAATAAATTTGAATAGAAAAGTAGAAAATATTTGAGCTTTTATTTAGAAAAAGTCATCTTCCATCAAAGCAAGAAAAACTACTAGGGATGGCAACGAGAGGAGATTGGTTCAGGGCGCAGAAAGAGGCTATCAAGCTACCCTTCACTTCTTACTTACTAATGTAAGCTTATATCATTAGATAACTTGAGCTGGTACTGTTAAGAAGCATAAGCTTTAAAGCTAATGAAAATGGAGACTTTTAAACTGCTGAGTAAGAGGGGGCTGAGAAATTTCAGAAAAAACTGTCCCAAACCTCTAAGTTTTAAAAAAAAAATATCTTGATGACATTTGGTTGTGAATCAGAATATGTGAGATGGGCGGTGAAATAACCAACCTTGTTGTGTCCATATTCATTCCGATGTTAGAAAACAAACAACTTAATATTTAATGTTATTAAGTATTATTCAGCATTAAACTCAAAAAAAATTATATTCAATATTAAGTAAAAAAACAAATGCCACCTTAGTGTTACTATAGAAAGCACATGTCTTCCTGCTCATCCCATAGAGTGAGAATCATAAATAACTTTGAGTGAGATTATAATTTTTACTTTGTCCTTATTTTACTTTACAGCTATTATCAAAATTTGACTTCTTATTTCATAGATTCTCGTATAAAAAGATATTAACATTTATAATACTAAACATTCATCATTTCAAAGGACAAAGTTCCTTCTAATTTTTCTTTCCTTTTGTAAATAAATTAATGTAATCGGTAATATTTATGAAAAAAAGCAAGTTATATAATTGCAGTATATTTACATCTATATGGTGAATATAATAAGTTTACTCTCTTACTATTAAAATTGATTTTTCTCATAGATATAATTTTTTTTTGACAATAAAGCACCATGTTCAAATATAGTAAACTATTCCTACTGGTATTTGAACTTAAGACCCCTCTCCTCCTTTGATGTCATGCATTTCTAAACTTTGAGTATGTATGTATAAGATGAGCACTTAATTATGAAAATCCTAAAAAAAATAAAAAAATATTAAAGAAAATTAATAACTTATATTTTATTATTTTTTTAAAAAATTATCGTATATATTTAAATTATTTAATCTTTATATGGATAAATTAAAATAAAGAAAATTATTGTCAACCTATTGCGGCCTGTTTTGTCATTGACTTATTGCGGCGAGTAATTGTGTCGTCGATGATTGGCTTTTTCATGGGTTTTCGCATTGGCAATTCGGATAGCAAAGTTTCGATCCGACAAAGTTATTGTATCAAATCTTGTTCATAAGTATGCTATAAATCTAAAATCTTAAATATATTCTAGGCATTTTTGGATTATCAAACGTGTTGATCTTGAGTTGATCATTTTTGTTATTAACCTGAATATTGCATCATCCTCTAAATTTTTTAGCAATTTTAATTTCGTTCTTCTATCGATTGTATTGTTAACCTGAATCAATAAATTTATCTCTTTAAAAAAAATTAAAATAAATAAAATGAATTTGAAATAATAAATAAAAATACTTGTGCCTTTATTTTCTTTTAGCACTTAAGTTATTAAATTAGGTTATCAACCGATTTAAAATAACTTTAAGTATTGTGTGTTTGATAAACTAATTTAATTAGCTAAATTTAAAAAGGTTTTGAAAGGATTTTTTTTCTATATAGGTAATGTTGACTTGTCAATTCTCTACTTTTGGTTTACTCATCTAAGCCATCTTTTTGGTCAAATATTTAAACATGGTGAAGCTTGGAAAATTCTATGAATGGATCATTTGATCAAAATCAATCAATTTTTTTTCTTCAAATTATTAGGCAGCAAGCGCTCCGGATTTGGGTTTGCTCTTTAATGATCATCAGTTTAAGTCTTGTAAAACTTCGAAATACACCATAGTCGTTTTTAAACATGATTAGGGTATATTATAAGTGCATTTTAAATTTATTGCAATTATTATTTTGCTAAGTAAGAAAATTCGAAACCCGGAATTTGTACAAGATACAAGGGTAAATTTGTAATTTGTTAAGACGAGACACAAAAGTCATAAGATAAGAAGGTTATAGGTTAAAGTGAAATATGCATAACTTGATTTGCAAATAGAAAAGAGTTTGAGGACTAAAGTGAAATAAAAGGAGAATTAAGACCGAAAGAGGATCAGATCAAGTGGTCTCTCATTTTTGGAGAGCAACGTGAAGGAAAAAGAAGAGAAGAGAAGAGAAGAGGAAGAAGAAGAGGGAGAAGAAAAAAGGTATGAAAGTCTATATTTTTGTATGGAAAAATTATGGATTTTAGTATGGAATGTTTGGAATTTGTGTATGGAACTTTGGATGGGTGTTTATGTTTTTGTATGAGAAAATCAAACCATAAACCCATTTTTGATGAATTTGGGTCTAAAAGAACCCTACTTGGTATATTGGTAGTGTTTTGGATTTGGGTTGGTTGATTGTAATCCTCAAGTGAGGAATATTTGTATTAAGGAAATATTGGGTTTTAGGGGAGATGCTGTCAAAATTTCTCCAACTTCGGATGGTCATAATTTCTTCGTTCGAACTCCGTTTTGGATGTTCTTAGACTCTATGGAAAGTCCTTTGAGTTTAGAATTCATCCATATATATCTTGATAATATTGGAACTCATATTAGGTCCAGAAATCACAAAAACAATAGGCCCTGCTGGTTGCTCGTAGCCACTGTTCATGGGAAGCCTCCAACTTTAGACGGTCATAATTTCTTCATCCGAACTCCGTTTTGGATGTTCTTGGAATCTATGAAATTGAGTTTAGAATCCATTCATATATAGCTTTATAATATTGGAACTCATATGAGGTCCAGAAATCACGAAAATAGTAGGCTCTGCTGGTTGCTCATAGCCACTGTTCATGGGAAGCCTCCAACTTTGGACGGTCATAATTTCTTCGTTCGAACTCCGCTTTGGAAGTTCTTAGATTGTATGGAAAGCCCTTTGAGTCTAGAATCCATTAATATATAGCTTGATGATATTGGAACTTATATTAGGTCCAGAAATCATGAAAAATAGTAGGCCCTACTGGTTTTGCTCGTAGCCAATGTTCATGGGAAGCCTGCGATAGATGGATTTATAATTTCTTCGTCGAACCGTTTTTGGAGTTTCATGGACTACATGGAAAGCCCTTTGGGTAAAGATCCATCCATCGCATATATTGGTGGGAGACCACGGATGATGATACAGCCAAATATGAAACATGCATGACATCAGTTATTCGCCCTTATATTGAGATATAGAAAAATGCAAAATACAAAAATAAATGATTCTTAAATATCACATATGATTACGGATGAAATAATAGTATTCGGGAATATGAGATATATCTTGAACATAAAATACATGGATTGTATCTGCATAGAACACATTAGATGGATAGATGGGTATGCCTATTAAGGAAAAACAAGTTTGCAGCATATTGATCATTTGACCCCGTTTGGGTCATTACAGTGCCTTCGGGCCCTTATAGATGGTCATTGTCTCTGTTAATGCAATGCAACCGGACCCTTATAGACAATTGTTTGTGCAGGTGAGTGCAATCTTCGGGCCCTTATAGTTTTTCTTTATCCACTTCTAAGGTTTATGCATGCATGAAACATAAAACAAATTACTTGAATATGACATATTAAATGATATGATATGATAAGAGAAGCATAGCACCTCTATACGATGACAAGTATATTGTGACAAGAACATGAAGCAAAGTGTAAAATGATAAGAAATGAAACATGGTATGATAAGTAAATATGAAATATGTATAAACATGTTTAAATGATATAATTTGTTAGATGTGTATGCATGTGTATAGAAGTGTGATGACCCTTATTAGAGGTCATCCATATGTATTAATTGTAAAGTATAAACGCCGCAGTGTTTCATCAGTATAGGTGCGGGAGGAAGACGAGAAGCAGAGAAGTCTGGACCTCCACATCGGCAACCAAGGCTGACACACTACTAGGTGCTTACTTAAAGACCTTACGGTCTATTTTTGTATATGTTTTGTTTTTGTAAACAATGTAAATATTGTAAATGTTGAACACTTCCATATATGGAACTTGTATATACTTTGTAATCCACTGCTATAAAATATAGTACAAGTTAAATGTTTAACATTATATGAATAAACAAGCTTAAAGTTTATAAGTTTATAGTAAACAGAAAAAAAAATGACACCTAAACACGACCTTTGGGTGTGGGGTTGAAGTGTCACAAGTCTCCTCTATGTCATTGGATATTTATCTAATCGTTAATTTCAAGGTCTCATGCTATTAGTCGAGGTACGTGCAAGTTGGTACGGACACCCACAATTAAAAAAAAAAGTATTATTGAACACCAAGTTTACCTAATGGATATTTATTGCACAATTTTGGAAATTAATTACGTTATCCCATAACCCGTACTCTTATGTATCATTTTGAAAGGGAGCCGTTCCAAAAATCCATGCAATGTCCCAAAACAACTTAAAAAAAAAAAAAAAACCAAAATAATATATGTTTTAAAATAATGCCAAAACTAATGTCTTTTTGGCATGTCATTAAAACCATAGTTAGTGTATATAGTTTTAATTGTTTTACAAAATTTAAAACTGTAATGACCAACTACAATTTTGATGACATGGCAAGAAAACACTAATTTTGACATTATTTTAAAACATGTATTACTCCATGTTTTGACATGCCAACGATGTAAGAGTTTGAGAAATTAAGAGTTTTGTAAGTTATTTTTTGGTATTGTGGACATCTTAGGGTTTTATCATTTTGTGATTTTTCCTAGTCATCGTAATATTTTGATACTCCAATCTTATACTATGTTTTCAAGAATAGTGGAAATTATGGCCTTTATTCCGGGGTCAGATTGTCCGCAAGTCAACTGCGGAAAACCTGTGTCTCATATCGTGAGACCCATACATGAGTAAAAATGGCCACATTGGCCTACACATCATACTCACCAACATATATCCAACTATATCACAATAGTTTTAAGAGTTGTTACATCACTCTTAATACAAACATGTTTCAATTGTAATATTTCATATATGTTTTACAAAATATATATCAAAGCCACAATCCGGCTTTCTTCTTAAAAGCGGCCTCTAGTGAGCACCGTCTCGAACACTCCCTGTACCTTAAATAATTTTCCCTCGACAGGGTGAGCAATGCCCAGTAGTGGAATTATTCTACATGGGTTACTCCCCACCTAAAATGCACATGCAGTAATTACAACTGGCGTCACATTCCATACAATTTACAATTCACATGGAATGATTTTATATCATGCGTAATGTTTTCCATGCCCATACCTCGAGTCACCCTCACAGGCTCACCCCGACCTATGCAAGTGTGAAAATGGAATCCTTTGGTAATGCTAATGACACTCAACTCACAGGGCACATGCCGACTCACCAACACCCGATGCAATTTACCCAGTGGGTAACCATCACGGAGTCAATCGGCTCCTCTGGCTCTGACTCAGAGTCACAAGTGATGAACATGACGTGTGTTTTTCTCTTAGGCAACCAAACTTTTCGGTTCCACGGGTCTCTAACACACCCATACAGAACTTTTCGGATAATTTGCGGTCTCTCACACCGTGCAAACCTTCCCGAAAAGTACAGCGGATCTTTACACCCTTGGTCTCTGCGCCCATGCGGAACCTTTTGGATAATACCACGGGTCTCACACCCAGAGTTCGAAGGCGTAGCTTACACATTAATTATTTCTCATTTTATAATTTGAACTATGAGTCTTTATTAGACGTAGTCTCAAAGACAAACTCAACTCACATTCACGTAGAATGGTGAATAACCATACCATGCACCCACACCCGACTCGACGCGACGTCACCGTGCACATGAATGCAATGATGCCAATTCATATATTCAATTTTAATGACTTATGCACAATTATATTTCATATAATTTAAACATTCATGTTAACACATCAATTAGCATACATTAACATCTCATATTCCAATACACATTTCAAGCCATTCAATTCAAACAATAATAGTTTTGTCCTCCACACATCGTTCATACTCCTTATGTCAAGCAATTGCAAACAAGCAATTTCACATGGACCATTTTGGTCCAACAAGCAATCCGGACTATTTTTAACAATCCCAAACGAGCGGTGGGTGTCATTAGGCAGCTCCTACGTGTCTCAGTTCCACTTTCGTGGGGCCAGAAACCCATATTACTTCAGGCCCTCGCGCACCCCAACACCATTTTCATGACATTTTAAACAAGAATAACAAAGTAGGAAATTTTTCTGTCGGTTTTGTCGAAACTCCACAAAACGGTGTCCGCGCGTAAGCCACTTGCGGTGTAGACCAACTTCTCCCTCTTGCTCCGAGACGGGCGCGGTCAGGCATTCGAAAAATCTAGAGAGAAGTTGGACTCTCTCTCTCTAAAATCTATTTCTCCCCTTCACTGCCGGATACCAGCCAAAGAGAAGAGAAGATATTCTCTTTCTTTTCATTTAATTACCTTTTTGTCCTCATTGTTTGACTTTAAGGACCCGCGACATGAGAAGCTAATATAAGCCATTTATCTCTGTCCTCCTTTATTCGTGTGACATGTGTCACCATGGATACATGTAATGCGTGGCCCTTGTCACACCACGCCAACTCTCATATCATGTGTACCTCATGGTTGTCCTCTGTGTAGGACGCTGATCTTCGAAAGACGAAATTCATTGTCTCGGAATTTGATGAGAGTGTCAACGTCAGTGACTAGATTTTCATGCGAACTGATTCCAATGGTGAGTCAGTTTTCCTCATTCGAGATCTAGAAAAATTCCGCATTTTGACCGAAATTACCATTTTACCATTTTTCAGAAAATTAGGATTTTCTCGGGGTTTCACAGAAATATTCTATCATTCATGAATATAAGCATGATTGATCGAACCACATTAAAACTCTCGTGTACCTTTATGTGATTTTGGATTCGAATTAAGTCAATTTCAAGTATAATTATTTATTAATTTTTTAATTGATTCGAGCTTTGTCAAGTTGAGTTTGAGTAGTTTGACTATTTTTCGAGTCAAATTATGAACAGCTAAAAAAAAGCTCGATCGAGCTCGAGTTGAGTCGAGTTTGAGCTTTGAGATTTTAATCAAGTCAACTTCAAGCTTGGTTTTGCATCGAATCGTGGACTCGATTACACCCCATTCCGTACCCCATATATTTTGTGTTTGTGTTTTCATTATTGAGTAAGACGAGTGATGTGTAAATGTCCACACATCCATTTAATGCAATCCGCACAAAGCAATTCCATTAATGTTTGAGATACATTTCAGTGGGGGCCAATTATCACGGGCCACGTCGACACCTGCAGTAATAGAAAATGCAGAATTAGATTGAAAAGGAATCGTACATTGATAATTGATTCACATTTACTCAAGAAATTAAATCATGAATCACATGGACGTGTACGTTAATATCAATATCGAAGATTCTAGCTAGCAGTGGACATCGATATTGACCAACCGATATTCATATTTATATATTTATATATATGTTTGCATTATCTGACTACTGTGTGGTCTAACGTTACCATGATACTTTTGTAATATATATATATATATATATATATATATATATATATATATATATATATATATATATATATATGTGTGTGTGTGTGTGTTTATAAAATGAAGTATTTATACAAAGTCGAAGGGGTGAGTCGAAATTAAGGGAAATTTCCAAATTTGGGCCGCGATGTCGTGGTACGTGAACAATGATGCCGCTCAACATGAACTATTCATCAACACTTTGTCTTTTCCTTGCATTGAACTTCCCTAAGGTCATAACTTTCTCGTCCATACTCCAAATTAAGCGTCTTGGACTCGTTGGAAAGCCTAAGAAGTTTACTATTCATAAATACAAAAAATAGAGCCTTGGGAGGTCATTCTACAACCAAAAAAATTGAAATATAGTAACTACTACTGCATGTGGAATTTGCTGATTTTTACTTTTTCACTTCATATTGCCTCAATTCCTTGGATTTGGTACTAATTACAAATAGGAATGACAACAATGTTAAGACACTTATTAATATACTAAAAACATGCATAAAACTACATAGAAAATGGGGATAAATGAGTACAAAGTGTACTTATCAGCTTTATCCTTTATGCATCATGATTCACCTTACCTATCTTTCATTGAGACATATCAAGTAACAACATTCTTTTGGATTCTAAGATTGAAGCTTTTGTATCTAATTTCGGTACTACAAGACTGTTAGATTCTGATTCTTCCAATTAAACCCTTCTTGCAGGCACTTACGGTTATATTCCACCAGGTAATTAAACTAAACTATAACCTCCATTAGTCTTTCCCTGTTTATTTTACAAATAATTTACAAAACATTAATGTTTTCAATTGTTATAAAGCCTTCTCTCTCTATATATGGTTTTTGAAAATGTTTGTGATAATATTTCTTCTGATTCTAACAAAGATCTTCATTTTTTTTGGTACGTATTGTTGAGGTTGTGTATACTATGGTTGTGACTGAGAAATGTGATGTTTATAGCTTTGGGATGGTGGCGTTGGAGACATTGATGGGAATACATCAAAGAAATCTTGTCAACTTATTATCATCTTCATCAACTCAAAACATAACATTAAAAGATATATTAGATTCACGTCTTTCATCTCCTAAAGGTTCACGAGTTGCTAATAATGTAGCTTTTATAATATCATTGGCTCTTAAATGTCTCCATTGTAATCCACAACTTCATCTGTCTATGCAAGAAGTATCTTGGAGACTTATGGCTAGCAAGTCATTTCCACAACCCATTGGTGCAATGTCACTTTGGCAATTGAAAATTGAAAAAAATTAAATGACAAGAGAATTGAAATGTAACTGGAAAGAAGATTTTTTTTTCTTTGAGAAATTTATGATTTATGTATCCTTTATTTCGCACTAGTAACTCAAAGATAATTTTTATATTTGTTTTTTTAAGTGATGATAAATTTATGTAATAAGTGTTATATAAGTGGAGAGCTTGATCAATTTGAAATTCAGAAATAACCACATCAATGGTGTTATGCCTCCTGAAATTGGGAAAATGAAGAGCTTGAACATTTTGGAATTGAGTTATAACCACCTTAATGGTGTCATTCCTTCATCTTTAGGCAATCTCACTTATCTCACTTCTCTTACTCTCCAAGGTAATCAAATCAGTGGATTCATCCCCATAGAAAGAGGGAATTTGAAGAAACTATCTACTCTAGACATGAGTAATAGGGCATGTTAAAAGTATTGGTTGAGGTACCGAGTACGGAGTGCTGTAAGAGTACGGAGTGCAGATACTTGGTTGAGGCAATCAAATCAATGGCTCCATCCCTTTTGAAATAGGGCATTTAGAGAATTTGCGTCTAATACTCTTGAACAATAATAAACTTAGTGGTGTCATCCCTTCTTCATTGGGCAATCTAACTAATTTAACTTATCTTCACTTTGGAAGGAACCAAATCAATGGTTTTATCCCTCCTGAAATTGGGAAAATGAAGAGCCTACTTAGTTTGCAATTGAGTTATAATCACCTTAGTGGTGTCATCCCTTCTTCATTGAGCAATCTAACCAATTTAACTTATCTTCGCTTTGGAAGGAACCAAATCAACGGTTTTATCCCTCCTGAAATTGGGAAAATGAAGACCCTGCTCAGTTTGCAATTGAGTTATAATCACCTTAGTGGTGTCATCCTTTCTTCATTGGGCAATCTAACTAATTTAACTTATCTTTGTCTTGATAGTAACCAGTGGTTTTATCCCTCCTAAAATTGGGAAAATGAAGAGCTTAATCATTTTGGAATTGAGTTATAATCACCTTAGTGGTGTCATCCCTTATTTACTAGGCAATCTAATTGATTTAACTTATCTCAGCCTTGGAAATAACCACATTAGTGGTTTTATCCCTCCCGAAATTGGGAAAATGAAGAGCTTGATGTGCTTGGCATTGAGTTATAACCACTTTAGAGCATCTCCAATGCACCATCCTCCATTTTCTCCTCCAAAGCCATTTTTTGCCTACATTGTTTTTTTGGCCACCATTTGGCTAAGCTGCCTCAGAAATGCATGATCCTCTATATTTTACTAAATTGACTTTTCCTCATTCCAACCAACTACCATTTCATTCTCTTTCCAACTAACTACTATCCATTTTTATTCACCAACCGTCATTTAAAATTTAATATTTAAAATAATAATAATAAATAAATAACAAAAATATTTATAAAAAGTTTAAATAAAAATTAAATAAAATGATAAATAAGAAAGATTCTCTTTTGATATATTTAAAAAAAATGTTAGTAATGAATGAACAGATATATGCAGAAATGCAAAAGTCAGATTATTACATGGTAAAAAGAGAGATTCTCTTCATTGATACAGGAAGTTTTCTTTGAAAATTGTTGGCTTAGAATAGATAGATGTATGAGAATGCAAAAGTCAGAATATCACATGAAAAGAGAGATTCTCTTCCTTGATAAGTGTAAAGTTTTCTTGAAAATTGTTGATGAATAGATATATGAGAAATGCAAGTCATAATATCACATGAAAAAGAGATTCTCTTCCTTTGAGGAAGGTAAATGGTTCTGAAATTTGTTTTGATAAATAGATAGATGCATATGTTCTGCAACATGATCCGCCTGGAAAAGATATTATCTCTTTCTGATAAATGCAAACATTTTGGTCCAGTCATGAGACTTCTATAAATTAAGAACGCTAAGAGGAAGATACAAGAATTTCTATACTAATCATGGTACTCTGTTACCTCTCAATTCCTAAACATATAAGGAGAAAATATTGCTTTTTAATTCCTTCACTCGATTCATCCAGCGAAGATGAAAGAAACAACATTGAGCATGCCATGGCAATTGAGTACCTATACAATGCAAGGCAAAACTCAATCTGTTATAACGCATGGTGGTTCTACAAGTGGTCGACTTACACTATGATCGCATATTATATAATGCAGAACTAATAAGATTACTTACGATAATCCGTATTTACATGCCAAGAACTCTTTCAAGACGCCGGCCGCATCGCCATGGTTTATTCAGATTTAAATGATATCCAAGAACACGACGACACTTTGTTCAAAATAAGATGCCTGGATTTCCTACGAACTGCATAAAGATGACCCGCCACGTCGCGGCGCTGCATACCGCACAACCAACGATGTCGTGGATGGAGCACTGCATGCCAGACCGGGCAGATACTAACCCATTGAGCGGTTTTAAAGGAGATTCAAAGGGGTCATGCGGTGCTGGTATGAATACCATCACCTAAGATCACCGGTCGTAGAAGATATTTCATCGCCGCTGGACGGAGGAACGTTTCCTCGAATGTTAGGGAGTTTGGATCATTTTTACTGGGAATGGAAGAATTGTCCAACCGCTTTATCATGGAACATACCCGCCGCGTAATACGTCAATTCACTCATTCTCGAGGTCGTGGGCTTCCATATGATTTGGTAGGATATGGCATGCTTTTTTGGTATGTCTGTCTAACAATGACATTAATGTTCTGATGCCTCTAATCTCTTTATTTAATTCGGACGGACGTGATCTCACTTGTCAATTAAGCACCATAAATGGTCGCACCATACCGCTGGTTATTTTCTCAGATATGGTATTTATCCTAAGCAAAACACTGCTCAAACAATTTCTCAACCTCATAAAAGCGACAAAAACTATTTGTACGTAAACAAGAAAGTTTTCGGGGAAAAGATGTTGAAAGAGCATTTAAGCTCCAATCATGTTTTTGTAATTTGAAGAGGGCTCGATTTTAGAATCGGAAGATTTTATGCTATATCATGAAGACGCAGTGTTGGTTTTACAATGCCAAGACACTGAAAATGAGCAAGTAAGAGGTGATGGGTGATAATAAACATGCATCATAATAATGAATATGATGCACTAATTTTGAAAATCTGGTTCAACTATCAAGAGGATCCATGTCCAATTTGATGAGTTTATGGCTCGCCACCGTAAGGATTTCGCCTCATACCATCATACACTCCGCAAATGATCTTATTGAACATGGCATGTGGTCGCGGGAAGGGGACATGTAATTTGTTTCTGTTATAGTTTGGTTTTTTAATGAAGTATCTGCTATATTCGTTTTTTTAATGAAGAGATACATTTCATTAAATTAAGATTCATTATCATAAACTGTATTATGACTAAAAAAACACAAACCACATTAATTAAAAAAATAAAAATAAACTACATTAATTAAAAAAAAATAACACAAACTATACACTAAAAAAACAACATAACCATTAATTAAAAACACAAACTTCATTAATAAAAAAATAAAACCATTAATTAAAAATAACACAAAACTACATTAATTAAAAAAAAACATAACCACATTAATAGGAAATAATATAAGAAAATACATAAAATTATAAATCAGGAGGAGAAAGAATATAAAATTGGGAGCTGCTTGAACGCAAGGCGAGAACTTTAGCCATAATCTGCCTCGCTGCACTGATAGTAACTGCTAATTATGGTCCATGTCGAGGTGCCTTGATTCATAAATTTCATTTTCATGAATCATCCGTTCCTTTCTTCCTGTACTCCCATGCACCTACTTTTCTTCTTCAATATTTAATTTTCACTAAAGAAGACTTTTCCCTCCCCATCATATTTGAGTGATTTAATAAATTCATCCAATAAATTTAAAAACTCACCATACTCTGCTCGATATTATTTTCCACGTGGATGCTTTCTACCTTTTCTCTTCCAATAGCCTTTATTTTTGATTGGAGTTAATACTACCAGCACGGGACTAGGATCATGGTCGTAGTCAAGAGATATTTATGGTCCAGGATTTAATTTTATCGTGGGATTTGTGGGGATAGGCTCTGAGCCCTCAAATCCACCACTTATCTGTCTTTTAGTACATTCAACAACAGATAAAAATAAAAGTGGGTTTTTTCGTGATCATTGTGATACATAACTTTAGCCTCCGAGTAACCATATATACATGAAAAATAAATACTATTAGAAATTTTTGAATAAATAGTGCAGTATGAAATGGTAATAAAAATATAATCCCATGATCACTGTGCCTGTGTGTCCCACTTGATCTACGATCCCTCAGATCCGCAAGGTGAGGCAACTTCAATGGAGCGATTTGTTCATAACATAGTTCACATTCTGTCCCACCTAGCTTTTGGAGGAACATAAAGTCCGCTAAGGGCTCTTCCCACTCGTGTCGCTCATAAAATTAGTAAAACAAATATTCGATTCCAAAATTTGCATCTTCCGCTTCCAACACCAATCACGGATTCTCACTCCAATATATTACAGCCAAGGCAAATATGATGCACCTCTCATCCTCCACCTTTGAAATACCACTCCTCAGCTTATTCTCGTTTGAGAAAATGCCACAATTTTTTTTTTTAAAAAAATAAAGTGTAACAAACCACTAAACAAAGGAAATGTGAGAGAGAGAGAATGAAATGCAGAGAGAAGCAAGAAATTTAAAGTAGCATGAAACTAAATAAAAATAAAAGAAAATGTGGAGAGAGAATGAAATGTGAGGAAGAACAAAATATATATAGAGTTTTAAAAAGAGCTGCTTTAATATTACTGCGGATTATTATGATTTGAAAAAAAAAAAAAAAAAAACTCCATCAGTAGTCATATCTTATCCCATACCCTATCACCATCAACTGATACTTTCCTTCCCTAAACCCACCCCATATTAATTTTTAATTTTTCTCCTAATGCCATACCTGGCGTAAATGGGCCACACCTCCTTCATTCCCTCCTTCATTTCCTCATTTCTCTGTCCCAATCACTTCAACTCCAACACATGTCATCTCTTACCTGTCATCTAAAGTCCCTTGGATTCTCATGATCCCACTATTGCTGATGGTTGTTACTCAATCACTGTTGTTTCCTGGATCTGCCTGATGTATGGAGATGAAAAAAATATCCCGCACAGGAGGCGGCGCCCGAGGGACGGTCACTTATTTGATGAGGACTTCGAGTGGGTACGCCTCCTTCTCCCTTCTTTCTTTCTTGCAGATTCTGCTGTTGTGGGGGTTTTTTACTTCCCTTGTTTGGTTCCTGAGAAAATATGGGGAAAGAAAATATATTTGGGGTTCTGATGAAATTTGTAATTTTTTTTTTAAATTAAATTTTGTAATAAAACTTGTAAATTTTTTGTGTGATATAATGAAATGAATAAATGTACTCAAGGAGAAATGAATTTTTTGATGAGTTTTCAGACATGATGAGTCATCAGCCGATCCCATCCACTAAGTTGTTAGTTGAATAGAATTTGCAGGGAATGTGAGATCGAGGAAAGACAAGCCGAGTGGCTGCATTCGCTTAGCTACAAGAAATCTTCATATTTATTAGACGCCTTTGCTCACCTGCAACTCAAGAATGAGCAAAAGGTTGATGCATTGAAGCATAATATTTCACTTTTCACCATAAATGGTTTATTGACCAAAGGCTGGCAATGGAGATGCTCTCACGGTGTCATCCTTCATCCATGGGTAATCTCACTCCATCTCACTTCACTTCCAAGTAATCAACAAGGGTTTTATCCCCACGTAAATAGGGAATTTGAGTGGAAATTGTCTATTGTATGATGAGCAATATCTTTCTTCATTTGGGGAATGAAACAATTAGGATACTTCAAATCTCTCCACACCCTCCTGGGAACTATTCTTCTTTCTGGTTTGGGACACATTGATTTATCACATAATCAATTTAAGAGACTGGCTCAGAATTTCACCATCTGTTTGCTGACTGTTGCAACAAAGGTTCATGCAGCTTGATCAAAGGTTTGTCACGTTGCAAGAAGGTATGCACCCGATCAAAAGTCATCATCATTGTTTTCAATATTCCAACCTTGGCATGGTCAGAGTCCTGGCTTCTCCAGCAACGAAGAATCAATAAAATCAATCACGGAGACAAACAGCGGAAAAAAATGGAGTATCTTTCCTATGGACTGTGATGGTGTGATCACACCAGACATCATCCGGAAAGAACTATAGATTTGACATCCATACTACATAAAATTCTGGGAGGCTATGGCAACGTTTACAAAGCATAAATGCTTTCAGCGTATAGAATGGTTTGGAAAACTTCTGCGAATGGAAAGCGAGGATCCAGCCTTTACTTGTGTGTTTCGTAAAAATGAAGTCCAAATGTTGTCATCATAAAACAACATTGTGAAACTTTCATGGTTTATGTTTACATAACAAATGCATGTTTTTGGTTTAGCAAACAGGCGTAAGAGGAAGTTTGGTTTCTGTAAGTATGAATCGATTTAGGTCAGGAATTTGATCGGGCTGGGAAGTACAGAACGCGTTAAAGCATCGCTGCTTTATCCTATACATCATGATTGCTTCGCCCATCATTCATCAGGATACTATGGAATAACATTCTGGATCAAGCTTGAAGCTTTTGTATCAGATTCACACAGTAAGATCATAGATCCCAACTAATCAAACCCTTATCGCAGCACTTATGGTTATATCGAACTGAAACTAGACTATAAATCCTCTACTAGTCTTTCCCTTTATGATTGTTCTATAATAGTTTACAAATTGTTTATTTTTTTTAATTGTTATAAAGCTTTATCTTTATATGGTTTTTGAAAATGTTTGTGGCAATATTTCTTCTGATTCTAACAAAGATCTTCATTTTTTTTTGTACATATTGTAGAGCTTGCTTATACTATGGTTGATCAAAATGATGTTTATAGTTTGGGTGGTTGCGCTGGGAGACAATGATGTAAAACATCCAAGTAGATCTTGTCAACTCATTATCATCTTTATCAACTCAAACATGACATTAACAGATGCACAGATTCACGTGAGCCAGCATCTCCTAAAGGTTCACGAAGTTGCTAATGATAGCTCTTACAGATTACCGACCCTGTACTGTCTTCATTGTAATCCAGAACTTCGCCCGTCTGCAACAAGATCTCAGACTTATGACTAAGTGTTACCCATAACCGGGATTGAAATGTCACATTGGCAATTGAAATGAAAATATTTAAATGACAAAGAGAGTTGAAATGTAATCGAGAGAAGATTCTCCCTTTTTTTTTCTTTTTCAAGAATTGTGGGATATATGTATCCTTTTCAGATTAGTAAATCAAAGATATTCATTTATTTTTATGATAAAATAAATTTATGTATTAAAGAGTTATACAAAGATTCATATATAATGCTTTACTTAACTTGCAAGAGATTTTAATTCTAACATTGTCCTTATTTTCCTTATGTAATCTGTCACTGCACTTCTCTTGATATCTATTTCTATAGTTTTTCATATCTAAAGGAACTTAATAGCTTTATAAACATTTCTAGCACTAAACATTCATCATTTCAGAGATATCAAATTATTTTCTCCCTTTAACAATTAATCTTAATTAGTAATATTTATGAAAAAGCAAAGTTGTATATTCCAATTTATCTTCAACTGTGTCCCTGGGTTGGACAACCTAGTCTAACCCGTTTAGAATAGTCAGGCGCGATGATCCTGTCTGCCAGTCAACTTATCATGGGACTAATACTCATTCTTTATATTTTTCTGCAAACATACAAATTTCCCATATTATTATACAAGAGTTTAATATACAACCCTTTTTTACAAACCAACGAGGTAAAATTAGATTGTCCCAATATATTTTATAACCATAGTGTTCGGCACACAACCCGACTTTTATATCACGCTTGAAGGAGCGCTGTCTCCTCTCGTGTACTCGAAAGATGGATCCTTATCGACGTGAGTGCTTCAAGAGATATATGTGGATGTTCAATTCTTTCGGTTCCCGCCGACAACCCGTTAACTCGTGGAATTTATGTTTTAAGTCATCTGCACCCTAAGTCTCGTACTGACCGGCATTCAACTACCCATGACACCGAAAGCTACTTCGGCACCACTTCCATACGTCCTTTACCTGACCCATTCATTCACATTAAACTTAAATATAAAGAAAAATGAATAATTATGCACCATGGGGTCCGAATTACCAATCTTCACTACCATAATTACTATTATCCGATCATTTATACTAATACCCAAAAGGAGGCTAAGTAAAAATCTTTCGTTTATACAAAACACTTTTACAAAAATGTTACTCAATCACGCTCGCTGAGCGCGTTTCTTACACTCCCCTCGTATCTGTGCTAAGGCCCACGATGGGGTGAGCAATGCCTATGAGAGAAAATTCTTCTACAAGGGCCATTCTCACTTAACACACAAAAAGAATGACATACATACATCAAACCACATTCCATTTAGAAAATGCAATCTATATGGAATGAGTTTCATGTCATACAGAGATGAGACTCCTCATGCCCATAACCTGAGTCCTGATCGACTCCCTCACACATGCAAATGCCAAGTGTGAAAACTACCATCGGGTGTTTTTACCCCACGACTTAACCCATCGGACAACCCTCCAATATTTATTTAATTTCATCAAATCTCCGTGTTTATTTTGGGTAGCAAATTTTCTGAGTCTCACCGCAGTTTCTCGCTCACAGACGCCTCCGACACTTTCGCGAACTTTCATCATGATTACATATGTTCAACCAAGAATAAAATTTGGGCCCTTTCAATTTGTGAGGGATCTACCCCATCTTGCTTCACTCAAACACACTAGATTTATTATTATTATTTTATTTTCCTGTTATACAACCGTGAGTCTTCGATTTCGATGGCTGCCCCCATTGAGTCAACAGCATATTCATCGCAGCTGGTGAACAATCACGCTTCATGCACATTACCCGACTTAACGCTGAGCATCCCTGCATATGAAATGCACTGAGGCGTACTTCATACTTTAACATGTTACATGCAAAAATGAGAACTACATGCAACATTTTCAACACATGGATAACTGGTATTTTCTATATATAATCTCACATCCATCAATAAAAAGGAACATATATCAACATGAACTTTTCATTAATAATAACATGTTATTATTCAATTCACAACAACACACAAATGTATCCTAATCTCTTAATTTACAACACAAATGGTACTCTGGCCCTTCGAATGACATGAACCATTTTTGGTTCATTAGTCAAACTAATCATCACTGTGGATACAAAACACTCTAACAAAACCCAAGACATCAGTCCTGCATCAAAACTAAACCTTAAACATAGTCCGGACTGCCCGTGAACTAGTCCAAAAATTTCACATCATCCCAAAAATCCATAGACTAAATCTGGGCCAAACCGCCTCGCCACCTCGAAGAAAACTTATGTCACACAATGGCTATTTAGGCTAAAAATAATCCAAGTAGAAAATTCCTACTCTCGTGGGAGTTTGACGAAACTCAAGATTTTGGTTATCTTAGCTCATGATGCGTGGATCGACTTTGTTTTGCTCACAAAACCTACGGTCTGTTTTCAGAATCTTATAGAGAGGTGGGAACCCCTTTTGTTTCTCCTTCTTTTCTCTCCCCTTTCTTTCTTTTTCTTTCTTTCTTTTCCTCTTTATCCACCCGCACTTCCTTCTTTTGTTTGTTCTCTTTCTCAATTTTTTTTTTCATTTTCCTTTTCTTTTTCCTTTTCCTTTCTCTTTGACTCTCCTACTCAGAGGATCCAAGTGGGAACTCCTACTCACTCTTCCTCCTCACACATGTCACCTTCCACATTTTTTCTTGATTTTTCTTTATTTCTTCCTTGCCTTTCCTCCACTTGACACTTGGCTTTAACAGAGCTTATTCCCACAAAGTGGGAACCACATGGCTTCCATGCCGTGGAAACACTCCCCAGTGTGCCATGGCATCCACATGATCATGCCATGTGTCACCCGACACCTAGTGCCTCAAAAAATGTAAAATTCCGACTATCTTATAATCTTACCCGATCGGGTAACTAGATTTCGAGATGAATTTAATCAGAAACTGCTTTCACATCCGGAGATCTAGAAAATTTCCAAAGCAACCGAATTACCGTATTTCTTGTTGAGAAAAATTTAATTTTTCCTCGGTTTTACAATATTTATCCTACAAGGGCTACTCCCCACCTAAGTGCACATGCAATGCCGCTATGGCTAATCACAAAACCCATGCCTACATGTCATGAACAAGAGATGCAACCACTTGCACCCAATCTCGAGTCCATTGATTCCTCGCCACATGCACAGTGCCAAGTGTGAAACCACAGGCGCCGCCATGACCCTTTTCTTCAAAACAAATTTTGTTTTATTTTTTATTGGATAGTCTCTCGAGATATAGCGTGGATAGCCTCTCCGTAATCAATTACTGGCTACCTCCCGTATAGTATTAGATAATCTCCAGATAGACATGATTTGTCCGGGCCCCGATGAAGTATCATGGATAACTCACTGAGATGTACTTGGTCAACTTCCAGAACTACATAGACAAAGATCCAAAATCATTTTGCATTCTGATGTACCATCGAACCCCAAACGTAAGGTTGATCATTTTCATGCACTCACACCCATGTCATGCGATGTCCCATGCATAAATGCAATGCAAGTGTCATTGCATGTCATTTCATGCTACATGTACGCTACGTGTCACATGCAACATATAAATCACACATTACATGTCGAGTGTCATGGATAAATTATGTTTAATGCATATAGTTATTTTCATTTTTATCCCACATATATCACATAATTCCATATATTAACATATTATTCAATTTGTAGTGATAACACACCTTAGCCATTCCCGGCCATACTTGGCCTTGAAAAAATCTAGGCTTAGTCCAGAAATTCCAGCTTTTATAAATATCACACAAAAATTCAACAAGAAAATTTTTGCTTAGGCCATACGTAGCCCCGAGCATTACAGATACAACCTGCTCCAAACAAGCTGAAACTATAATGACCATTCCTCAACTGCTCAGGATTCCAACCCACTAATTAGCCTACATTTTGTCGGCACTTCATCTTATTAAATTATAGACTTAACAAGCTTTTCGAGAGTCTAACAAGAACTGAGCTTCACCCGGAAAGTTACGTCAGTCCGGGTCAAGGCGCCGCCGACACTATGTGTGTAGAAACGTGGGCGCACTCTTTTATTCTCGCCAGATTCCTTTCAGCCTGGTGATTTCTGTCAAACTTATATCTCCCAGAATCATATACCAAAATTATGGATCGTCCCACAACAAAAAACAGATTATACACTCAGAAATAATTTATTCATGGTGAACGCGAGTCCCTACACGACTTTGAGAGGAAATGAAACTGAGTAGAGTGCAAAACCTAACTCAGAAGATAGTCTCCGCTTCTTCGCCATCCAAGCCCATCCCACTCTTGCAACACTTCATTTTCCTCTTTCCTTTCCTCTTCTTCCTTTTCTTTTTCTTCTCTATTTTCCTCCACTGGTCCATTTTTTATAGATCGACTAATTCATATGGTGATGATGTAATATCCACATGGTATGCATGCATCATGCCATGTTTACCCAACTACTGTCTTTTTGCTCGAAATTCAGAAAATTCTGAACCATCCCTGTAGTTCTAACGAAATTCATTCTGGTAACTGTGATTCTCGCTTTTAGACGAATCCAACAGTTGAGTCCTTTCTTCATCTAAGATCTAGAGAGGAAGTCCTTAAGTCTGTAACCCGCATCAGAACGACAATTTATCGCTTCGTGAAAAATCCCCAAATTCTTCATATCCAAGCCACATTTTCTCTCCCCTAAAGAATTTCGTCCTCAAAATTTACACACATATACATTCAAGTCTTATGGATACGCAATAGTAATTTTATCATTAAATGAAAATACGAAGGGATAACTGGCACACATCGTGTCCTCGTGTTCCCATGTTGCCTCCTCCACTCCACGGTGTTGTCATAATACTTTCACTGGCCTCATAGTCTTGCGTCGCAAAACCTACTCTTGGCTGTCCATAATACGTACTGGTCCCTCCTCGAAGGTTCCATTTTATCAAAGTGATAGCTCTTTGATCTACTACATGGTCGGACAGGTGCACTTAGGACATGGGATTATGGAGACACCTCATGGACACTGAAAACTAGGTGTGCGCCAACCGATATGCAATTGTGCCTACCCTCTCGAGTATCTCGAAGGGTCCAATAAATCTCGACAACAACTTACCCTATTTGTCACACCCCATTCCCGATCCGACCAAAATGGCGGATCTGAACCGAGTCCGGGGCGCGAGACTATATCTTGGGACTCTGTTGATACATTTCTTTATGAGTTATTTTTATTACCTATTTTACTTATTCCTTACACAATTTCTATAATAACAAAAATCATTTACATACATATATATAAAGAACTACCACTTGGGTGGTAATCCATCAAAATCTATATATATTGAGTCATTTACTTATACATGTACATTTTTTTTCTAATACAAAATGCTCGGAGATGCGTGGAAGCGATGCGGTGAGCACCTATCTCTGAGGCGTAGCTGCTGTTGATGTGGGATGTCTCTTGTCTCTATCCTTGTCTTAACCTCTGTACTGGTTAATGAACACAGCTAAGCTTTGCAGCAATTAGGAACATAAGCTTATGGACAACCACAATGGTGGCGTCATGACTTGTATATGCATTTCATATATCTATACATATTCTATATAACTTTTGATTACTTATCATCTTTACATTTCCTATTGCTGTAACAATCTTTTCCGTTACATGTTTTACATGTTTGGCATATCTCTTATCTATACTTTCTTTGTGTTTCATGTCTTTGATCAAGTGCATCACCAGTGTATTGTTTTACGTCTTTTGTATTTATCATAATAACTTTTCGAATCATATTACATTCTTATATATTTTCATATATCACGTCGGATCATTATAATCATATTCTGAGAACTTATCATCCCACATACATGATACTGTAGCTACCGAATCATATCATATATTTTCACATGTCATATTCAAATCATTTTGTTTTATGTTTCATGCACGTAAATGCGAAGAAGTGGATATAGAGAAACTATAAGGAAGGCTCAGAGAGCCTTTATTGTATTAATACGAGACAATGATCATCTTATAAAGGCCCGAAGGCGCTATGGTGACCCTTTCGGGGCCACCGTGATCCAAACGGGATCTATGTCATCGACCTAAATGAGGCCTCGATATCAGAACATAATAGAACAGAACTTATATGCTGCAGACTTATTTTTCCTAATAGGCATGCCAATCTATCCCTCTACTTGGTCAGACACAGGCAATCCGTTTTATTACATTTTCTGTACATATCTCATAAGCATGAATAACTATTGTTATCATGATTGCTTATGCAATATATACTATCATTACTTCGTCACGTATTCGTTCTCATATACGTAGCTTCAAATTACAGGTTCTCATATTTCTCTATCTTCTATATGTTCTATATTTTTATCATGCATGCATTTACTCATTCTTATATTCATACATGTACTCATTCCTGGTAACATCTTATATCTTGTTAACTTATTTCTTCATGTACTTTATTAGACTATCATATCTTATGACATATACCAATACATTTCTATACTTGTACGTTTTACTTGTATTTTATTAGAGCATCTATCTCGAAGTAGGAGTTACAGAACTTTTATATACCTATCTGGAGTACTTATACACGTACTTGTACTTTTATACATCTTATACTTGTATCTATCTTATATTATGCATGATATACTATGATTATCATATCTCTACTTACTAATGTACTCTACCTTATTTATAGACCTAATATAGGTTCCCTTTTATCATGTATGGATGTATTCTTGACTCAATGGGCTTTCCATAGAGTCTAAGAACACCAACGGAGTTAGGTGAAGGAGTTATGACCTTAGGGATGGGGTCATACGTAGTCAAATCTGAGCTGGACGAGCTGGCCACAGCCTCAGTGAAACAGGTCTGCCTCAGTCTGAAACCTAATATCCTCCTCAGGCCTATCAATGGATTCTTGACTCAATTGGCTTTCCATAGAGTCCAAGAACACCCAGAATCGGAGTTCGAACCAGAGGTTATGACCTTCCGAAGTTGGAGGTCATACGTAATCAAATCCTGAACTGGACGAGCTGACCTGACCTCGGTCTATCACCTTGGTCTGACACCTAATATCCTCCTCAGGCATATCAATGGATTCTTGACTCAATGGGCTTTCCATAGATTCCAAGAACACGGTGGAGTTGTTGAAGGAGTTATGACCTTCAGAAGTTAGGTCATACGTGTCAAATCCTGAGCTGGGCAGGCTGGCGACCTAGGTGAGCTCGGTCTAACACCTCGGTCTAACACCTAATATCCTCCTCAGACATATCAATGGATTCTTGACTCAATGGTCTTTCCATAGAGTCTAAAAACACCCGAATCGGAGTTCGGACGAAGGAGTTATGACCTTCCGAAGTTGGAGGTCATACGTGGTCAAATCCTGAACTAGATGGGCTGACTTGACCTCGGTGGGCTCAGTCTAGCACCTCAGTCTGACACCTAATATCCTCTCAGTCCTTATCAATGGATTCTTGACTCAATGGGCTTTCTAGAGTCTAATAACTTTTAGAATGTCCAGACTCGGACTGAAGGAGTTATGACCTTCCGAAGTTAGAGGTCATAAGCAGTCAAATCTGTGAGCTAACTTTGGGCGCGCTCTGGGATGGAGTCTGTGACCTCTATTGGATGGGGTCCAGATTTGACCTCTTTGGATGAGGTCGGTGACCTCTTGGATGAGGGTCGACAGACCTCTCTTTGGATGAGGTCGTGGGACCTCCTACGAGGATGAGGTCTGCGGCCTCTACGAGATGAGTCTGTGACCTCTGGCTGTCTGAGGTCTATTGACCTCTTCTTTGGATGAGTCCTGTGACCTCTGGATGACCTCTATGGGTTGACCTCTCGCCTATTAGACTGTTCAAAGTAAAAAGACCATAACTTGGTCTACAGGGGTCCGAATTGAGAAATTCAAAATCGTAACATCAAGTTCATTGATGTGGATACAATTTACCAGAAGGACTTACTACCAAATTCCCTTTATTTCTAACCCAAAAACCCGTTCTAGGTCAGTCTTTGCATATGATCAAAATAGGGGAATTTTTCTTGGTTCCAATTTGCAACTAGACCCTTCCCAGAAACACATCTATAGGGCCTTAGAGCTCTTCTCGACTCAACCACAACAAGAAGAAATGAAAAAGGGTTGGGGTTTTGAGCCAAACCATACGAGATAGAGGGTTCTAAACCATATATCTATACTTTTTTATACCAGAACTATACAAGCCCATACTATTGTACAAACATCGATACTTTTCCATAAGACTAACAAGTTCCATACAAAACCATGCACAAATTCCATACACCCATAATTTTCATACATATTCATAGTTCCTTACCAATTTCATGGTTCATACACTGTGATCTTCTTTTCCTTTCCTTCTTTCTTCTTTTCTTTTCTCTTCTTCTTAACTCTTCTTAACTTCCTTCCGTTTTGCTCTCTTTCTCAAGACAAAATGAGATATTTGTTGGTCTTATCTTTATTGATCTTATCCTTTATTTCACTTTCCGGAGAAACTTCCTCCCTCTTTCCTTCAAGCCACTTGTCTCTTCCACAATTTTCTTCTTATTTTATTCTAATATCTTTCTTTTATTACCCTTTGGTCCTCGCTCGGAGTTTATTCTCTGACCGATTTATTCAAAATTCTTTGGCATATGAACTTATTAAATTATGACCCTTAGGTCATGAATTGGTAAAGTATTAATTTACCCTTAACTGTTGTATTAATTTAAGTTCTTGCTTATTTATTTCCGAACAATTCCATTTAGCTTTTAATATGCCACTAAACAAATTAAGAAAGCTGTTAGGAGTCTATTTGAGTCATTACAACACTTGCCAAATCGACCATCCCCTCTTGGCGTGCCCGGAAGACATGAATACTGCCTCAAACTCAGAGGTGAACTTCACTGTCAGTAACTCTTATAGTAGGCTACGGCGTGAAGACATCTACGTATCAAGTCCACCTTCGCTAAGGTGTCTACAGTCAAATCGGACACAGTGGTGGAGCTCTCTTCCACCTCTAATGGGAGAGATCGACACGGCCTCCCATACAAGGCCTCATGTGGCGCCATTCGATACTTGCCTCGATAACTCGCCATAGAAGCACTCTAACAAGGGAAAATGCTTCTCCCAACTACCTTTGAGATCCGGTGGCACACACATTCTTGATTCAGACGGTCCTTCCGACCTGAATTATCCGTCAGGATGAAACGCAGATTTATTACTAACTCCGCAGATACCCATGGCCCTCTGAAGCTCTTTCCAAAAGTGAGTCGTAAACCCGGGATCGTCATCACAATGGTAATCGCACCCATGTACCGGACTATCTCTCGATATACATCTCTGCAAAATTCCCTCCAGCGGTGGAAGGTTATCCGTGACAAATAAAATGTGCCGACTCTAGGGTGAGTCGGTCCACTATCACCCATAATCAGATCGTAAGCCTGCATCACCGCGGGCGTGAGTCACAAAGTCCATCGTGACATGTTCCCACTCCACTCGCTACTTCCAAAGGTCGGAGTAGCCTCTCCGTCTAGTGTCACTTTACCTCGTCGACACGTAAGACACACCGAACAAAATCTCCAACGTGTCGCTTCCATTTCGCTCCAAGACACTGATGACGAAGATCAGACATCTTCGTGCACTGACGCATCGCGAACCGAGAGCAAAGTGGAACTCCCGAGGATCTCATCTCAAATCGCCAACTCCGGGAACTACAACCTATTCCTTATACCGAAGACTGCCCTCTATGTGAATGGCCCAACCTCATCACATACCGAATCGCATTCCTCGCCCCCGATGGACACCACACTCTACGGTCCCGTCCCCGAGACTCAATTATCAGAAGACAGAGGGCCATGAGCCACCAAACTCCCTAATGCTCCTTGAGCATGATCACTGTATTGCAGTCCAAATTGTCCCATAGTTTCGAGCATCTTCCACTCCTAGGAAGCTACACTAGCCAGTGCTCCCCGTGACTTTCGACCGAGCGCATCAGCTACTACATTTGCCTTACCAAGGTGGTAATGAAAAGTGAAGTCATAATCCTCCAGATACTCCACCCATATGTGCTGCCTCATGTTGAGGTCCCACTGTGTAAAGATGTACTTCAAACTTTTGTGGTCTGAAAACACTTCAAACAGCTCATCGTATAAATAGTGGCACCAAATCTTTAAGGCAAAGACTATGGCCGCCAGCTCCATATCATGCGTGGGGTAGTTCCGCTCGTGGTTCTCAGCTGTTTATAACCATAAGTCATAACCCTCTCGGACTGCATTAAAACACATCCCAGTCCGTCTTTCGAAGCATTGCAATATACAGTGTATATCAGTCCTCTTTCCGGGACGATCAGAATAGGAGCTGAAGTCAGCCTCCTTTTCAATTCCTGGGAATGCTTGCTCATATAAGTCATCCCACTCGAACTATACCCCATTCCGGGTCAACCTTGTCATAGGTGCAGCTAGTCGGGAGAAGTCTTCATTGAACCTCCTATGATACCTTGCCAATCCCAAGAAATTGCATATCTCGAAGACTGACTTCGGACTCACCTAACTCATAACTGCCTTGACCTTCTATGAGTCCACAGAGACACCCGTAACTGACACTACATGCCCTAAAGATCTCACCTAAGTAAGCCAAAACTCGCACTTACTAAACTTTGCATATAACTGATGCTCTCTAAGGGCTTAGAGAACAATCTCAACGATCCCTCATGCTCCTCCTCCGATCAGAGCACCAAGATGTCATCAACAAAGACCAATTAATAAATCGATCTAGATAGGGTCGAACACCCATGCATGAGGTCCATGAATGTCGCACGCATTCATTGTCCGAAAGCTTCATCACTATGAACTCGAAATTCTATATCGCTGGGCCCCAACACCGGCCTTGACGTGCCTCTGGGCCCTAACCCTCAATCGATGATAACCTCTATAAAAGATCTATCTCGAGTAGACGCAAGACTCTCCCAACCGATCAAATAGATCATCAATCCTTCAGAAGGGATACCCGATTTTTGATCAACCCTGTTCAACCGTTTAGTCAATACACAAATGAAGGGTCTTATTCTTCTTCAAATGTAATCGTGAAAGGCCCTAAGGTGAAATGCTAGGTCTAATAAACCTCCCCATTCAACAATTCCTCGTAAATGAACCCCGAAGTTCCGAAACTCAACTAGTGTCATCCTATGTGGAGTCATAGAAATAGGTGACGTGCTAGGATGTAACTCGATGCAGAAGTCTACATCCCTCGGCGGGGGTAATCTTGGTAACTCATCCGGAAAAACATCCTCGTACTCACAAACTACCCGAGGTAGACTCACGTCCTATATCACTTCATCCCCAGTGGTAAGGCTTCATAGCTAACCCTCAACTCCATTCAAGGCTACTTAGAGTCATAAAGGGCACCGGTCTCGGGGGTAAAACATCGCAGGCTTATCCCTTTGAAACACAACAGATGCACTCCATCTCTTTGCGGTAGGCAAAGAATCCCACGAATACACCGATGACGAACCTAAGTGGTGCCATCAACCAATCCATCCCAAGGATGACATCAAACTCGGTCATGTCCTTGACTCTCAAATCTACTGTGAGTAGAATCCCGGAGATCTCTAACTCATAATTCATGGTTATTAACCACGTAACACTCACCCTAGTTTCGAGGAGAGCTCACATACAACGACTTCTCCAAGGTCTCGACCTCTAAGCTCAACTCCTCCACACATGATTTAAATAATAAATGAATGCATGCACTGGGACCAACACATCTTGCCCATGCGATAATAAAACATACCCTATAATGACTCACTCCGCTCATAGGTTCAAACAGGGTACTCATGGCATAAACACGCCCTTAGGTCCCTGAAGTGCCTATCTATGGCCCCTGACCTCTACCTCGACCCATACTCCGCCTCCGACCGTCTCTCGTGATCAAGAAGGCACTTCACAGCACTCGGGCCCGAACCTGCCCCTTCTGCCTATCCCCAGCGGCACGTTGAACCAAACTGTCCAGATGCCCACCGGGGTGCTTGAACCTGCAGGTCCCATAACTCTCGGGGATCCCGCCCGGGAAATCCTTTCTCATATCCAAAGTTGGGTCGACAATGGTAGCACATAATCGGTCCCGCCCGGGCAACACTCGCGCCCGGCCTCGCCCCGGGAGTAGTCGCTGCTCTCAGACCGACGTCCTCAAGGAACAGTCCTCAGCTTCCGAGTCAAGAAGGCCGATCCCTCCTTTCCTTCTCACTAAAGACCAAGTATCTCATGATCCGCAACATCAAATCTCTCTATAGCTATAGCTATACGACTCATAGAGTCCATCTCAGAGGTGTCCCAAACACCCCGCCTGACACCCACACCCCAGGTCCCCACTCTTCAAATTTCCTTAACCCAGCCATATTTGTGGCCACATAATCATCCCCGAAACGTGCTAACTCTGTGAACTTAGCCACGTATTCGAGTACTGTCATGGATCTCTATCTCAACCCGAGAAACTCTCAAGTCTTGCACACCCGACCGCGTCAAAAAACTCGCCATAAAAGCTTCCTCGAAAATCTGTCCATGTCATGGCCTCCCAATCCCTAGAGGTTTTCACCCAATCCCACCATACCTGGGATTCACCCTCTAGCTGAAATGTCGCCAGACGGTCCATACAAATTGGAGGCACCTATACTTCCGCACCTCTATTTCCGTCTGAACTAATGGTCGCCCACCACCGGTCCCCTCCCTTAAACGTAGGAGAATGATGCCTCTAAACCTCCGAGGTCACTGCCATCTCGACCACCACACCTAGTCTGCGCAATGGTGGTAAATGCAATGTTTCATCCTCCATAAATGCCTCATTGACCAAAGCCAAGCAGGGTCGACTAATGCCTCGTGGCTACCTCTACGCTTCACGCCGACTTACATTCCACAAGTTAAGATAAGAATTTGAGATTCTCTTTCATTTATCACATTAGTGGTGCATAATGCCAAAACATTAATAAATAACCATTCCTAAGCATAATCATGCTTATTCGCTTTTCTCGAACCTCAAGGTTACGCTTGCTAACTCTAGTGTTCTTCACTCTATACACTGTCATCACATATATTCACACAACCACAATACATTCTCGCGTGGAACATATTAGAACACAAAATCAATCAATGCACACACGTCGTGTCTATGCCTTCCATTTCAAATCCAGGCATTTGTATACCTAACTCGATACCCAATTATGACAAGGTTAATATCCGCAAACACGATGGATACCCCCACCCGAGCTCCGGTGGTAATCGCAACCCGGGCTCTAATGCTGTTGTGATGCCCTAACTCGGTACCCATGATAACTACCAACTCATGATATCTGAGGCTTTGGATGATCCACATGTCTGCTTTAAATAATTCCATTCATATAGGGACTCATTTCTTTATATTTTTTCTTACAAACATACAACTTCCCATATTATTATACAAGAGTTTGATATATAACTCTTTAAAAACAAAATATATCAAGATTGTTCCTAATATAGTTTTTACAAACATAGTGTCTCAAGGCCACAACCCGCCCCTTTATACTCACGCCAGAGCCGTCCCTCTCTCACCCAAAAGGGAGATCCCACGACGGGGTGAGCAAAGCCCAGTAGATATATCTTCTACAAGGGCTACTCCCCACCTAAGTGCACATGCAATGCCAGTTACACAATCACACACTTGAATGCCTACATGTCATGAACAAGATGCAACCACTAATGACCCAATCCCGAGTCCTACCGGGACTCCTCACATGCATATGCCAAGTGTGAAAAACCGCTGCGGGCGTCTGTCCATGACTTCTTCAAAACAAAATCTTTTGTTTTATTTTTTATCGATACCCAAGATATAGTGATAGCCCGACAAGATTGGGTCAGCCTCTGAGAAGTACTGACAATCTCCGATATGGAATTTGGTCAATTGAGAAGCACCGTGGACAACTTCCGATACGCACTTGGCTCGCCTCCGAAGCATCATGGACAATCCTCCGATACACGCACCCTGGTCGCCTCCGAGAAGTAATCGTGACAACTTCCGATACATACTCTCTGTCACCGAGAAGCATCAGACAGCCTCCGAAGTAATCGTGGATACTCGGGCAATCATTTGCATTCTTGATGTATCATCGAACCCCAAACACAAGGTCGACATTTTCCATGCACTCACACCCATGTCATGCGATGCCTCGTGCATAAATGCAATGCAAGTGGTTACGCGTCATTTCATGCTACTATGTATGCCATGTGTCACATGAAATATATAACCACATTAATATGTCAAGTGTCATGGATAAATTATGTTTAATGCATATAATTATTTTCATTTTTATCCCACATATCACATAATCTCCCCACAATAATACTTAATATATTATTCAATTTATGCATTAACACACTCAACATCTCCCATATAATCCGCCTATTACTGGGCCTTAGAAAAATCTGTGCTTAGTATAGAAATTCCAGCGCTTATAATGGTCACAAAAAAATTCAACAAGAACTTCCGTCAGCCATACGCAAATGAGCATTCAGATACAACCCGTTCCAAAAATGTAGTTCGGAAACTGTAATGGATCGCTCTCAACCGCTCGCGATCAGCCTACCAATGCGTTCCATGTTTTGGCTGAGAACTTCATCTCCTATTAAATTCTAGGACTCAAAAGCTCGTAGATTCCAAGAACGCCAGCAAATCGGGTTCCTGACGAGAAAGTTATAATCTTCCAAAGTCGGGCACTGCCGATTAGCAAGGGTGGCGCGAAATGTGGGCATACTCCCCGCTTTTCTATTCCTCGCCGATGGCTCACCCGGACGTCGTGCTCTCCCGGGAACTCATAAGTCCATGATTGTCCCACAACTAAAATCAGACTACATAATGAAATAATTCACCCCGAAGTGAGGCGAAATCGTTAGGCCCCTACAAGGCCCTTAAGCGTGAAATGAACTATAGGAAGAAAACCTACCTCTCAGAAAGTACGCTCCGGGTTCCTTTGCCGTCAGTCTCGCCTTACCAGGCGACAATTCCTCCTTCCTTCCCTCTCTTCCTTTCTTTTTCTTCCTTCCTCCACTTGATCCGCTTTTATAGATCGACTAATCTACATGGCATGCATGCATCATGCCATGTGTCATGCACATGGCATGGATGCATCATGCCATTTGGGTTCCTTTTTGCCCCAAAATTCGTGAAAAATCTGACCATCCTAGAATTTAACAAAATTCGTCTTGATAACTAGATTTTGCGAGACGAATCCAACAGTGAGGTCCGTTTCATCATCCGAGATCTAGAGAAGTTCTAGGTTTGTAACCTATACTCGCAGCGACACCTCTAGTATTTCAGACAAATTTCACTTATCTAGGTTTTCACAAAGAATATAATTTAATTCAGATATAAGATAACAAATTTACTCTTACTTTTAAATGTAATATTCATCTATTATTTTTGGGCATAGAAATGAAATTATTTGATTTCAGAGTGTATGTATAAGAGGACCACTTATTAAAAACATGAGCAGAACAAAATACTAGGATGACATTCAAACACCAAAGCACATATATGTGATGCAATATTAAGAAATTATGATAATATTTTGCAATTGTTTTCTTCTATATATTCCATGCAAATTTTGAAAACATATAACTACTAAAGAAACATAAAAATTATATTTTCCTATGCTAGAAAAATAGTAAAGTGTCAATATTCATGCTATAATTATCCTTGACTTAACATAAATTTAGACATTATATTTACTTGGCTTTACATAAAATGTTCTTGACTTTATAAAATATTACATTTTTATTCATTTAAATTATTTTCATAACACTGACACATTTGGTAAAATATGAAAATATTTAAGTTGAATTATTTTCATCAACTATCCCTTTAGTGTAACCTTGAGGATGACTCATTTTTTAAATTCTATTGATTCTTCCGAGTCTTCTTATTGGTCTTTTGGTATAAATATGGTGTAGCTTGGAAAATTCTATCCATCTTTAATGGAAAAATACCCAACATGGAATATGGGGGAAATTGTTTTTATGGATTTGATTCTTCGAAATGTGCCTAGTCTTAATTTTTCTCAGACTATATTGTAAAACCTTAAAAATTCAATTTTTCTCAATGGGGTAAAATAGTAGAATTTTTGGTTGAAAATCGGAAATTTTCTAGATTCTGATGATTTAAATGGACTTCACTGTTGACTTGTCTCACGAAATTCTAGTTATCCCATTGAATTTCACTACCCCGAGACAAATAAATTTCACGCTGAGGCACTGGGTGTCAGGTGACACATGGCATGAACATGTGGATGCCACATGGCACCCTAAGGGAGTGACACATGGCATGAGCCATGTAGTGCACTTGTGTGAATGGCTCACATTGAGCCAAGTGTCAAGTGTAGGATAAAGAAAAAAAAAATTGTAGAGAAGACAAGTGGCAATGGAGGAAAGTGGGGGGAAGTTTCCCCCACTTTTGGACCATCCGGTTGATGATAATAAAAAAGAGAGATAGAAAAGAGAAAATGAAGGAAAAGAGAAGAGAAAAAGAAAGATAAGAGAAAATGAAAGAAATGAGAAAATGGAAAATGAAAAGGAAATGAGGATGGGAGCAAACAAAAAGGAAAAGGAAGTTCGGTGGAAAAAGAAAAGAAAAGGGAAGGAAATGAGAGAAATCGAATAGAGAGAAGGGAGAAGAGGAAGAAAAGGGAGAAAAGAAAAATGAGTTTTTTCCTGGTGTTCCGACGATCAAATCTCGACGATCCGAGAGTTTAAGTCGATCCACACAACGAGGGCTACGCATGGGTACCAAAATCTTGGAGTTTCGTCAAACTTCACGAGGTAGAGAATTTTCCTACTTGGATTATTTCTAAATTTAAAAGTCATTTCTACGGCATAGGTTTTCTTCGGGTCAGAATCGGGCTGTAGGATTTAGTTCCCAAGATCTGGGACTCAATATTGGAAATTTTTGGGACTAGTTCAAATTCGAATCAGGTTGAGATTTGGTTTTGATCCCGGACCGATATCTTCGGTTTTGTCAGGTGTTTTGTATCATAGTGATTCGATGACGACCGAATCCAAAAAAATGGTTCATTACTGCGGAAAGTGGACCAAGAGGTGCTCCGCTTTTTATAGGCCTTAGATTAAATCATTCTGTGTGTTGTTGCTTGATTGATTAACATGTTGTGTGTGAAAAGATCATGCTGATATATGTTCTTTGATGGCCGCGAATTATACGTAAAATATAATTATCCATGCATTAAAATGTCAGATGTAGTTTTCATTTTGAATGTAATACGTTATAAAGATGAAATGTCATAATTGCTTTCATGTGCACTGGGACATCGCACAAGTCGGGTGTGTGCATGGTAAATGGTAAGTCACCATTCTGCGGAATGTGCAGTGAGCAAGAAATCGGGACAACGCCCAAAAATTAAGACTCCACTCACAGAGCACAGAAAACACACAATAAATCTCCTGCTCGGGGGTGAAGCAAGATGGGGTAGATCCCCCCAAGGTGAAAGACCCAAATTTTATTCTTGGTTAGATATATGTATCCAACGATGAAAGTTCGCAAAAGTGTCAGAAGGCGTGTGAAGCCTGCGGTGAGACCTTGAAAATTCGCTACCCAAATAAACACACGGGATTTGGTAAAATTGAATAAACATCGAGGGTCAGTCTAAATGGGTTGAGCCACGCTAAACACCGATGACTGGTTTTCACACTTGGCATTTGCATGTATGAGGGAGTCGGTCAGGACTTGGGTTATGGGCATGAGGAGTCTCATCTCATGCATGACATGAAATATCTATATAGGATTGCATTTTCTGTATGAAATATGGTTTGATGTATGTATGCCATCGTACGGCATTTAGCGTGGAGTAGCCCCTCAGAGGAGAATTTTCTAACGGCATCAAGCCACTCGACGTGGGACCCCTTCAGTACAAAGGAGACGACGCTCCTACGAGGCCGTGATTGCGAAGGAGGCCGACATGTGGCTTTGAGTAACATTTTGTAAAACTCCTTGTATAAAAGGATTTTTATAAAATTCGACTATTGTATAAAATGGTCTGCATGTAATTTTGGTAAGGTGGTCGTGATCTAATTCTACTGACCTAATTATTCATTTTCTTTCATAGTTTAGATTTAAATATGAAATTTGAATGGGTCCCTAAATAAGGGACTTATGGAAGTGGTGCCGAGTAACTTAGTGTCCATGGGTAGTTTCAAATTCAGCTTCTGCACTAAGACTTGTGTAAGACGACCTAAGATAGAAATTCCACCCGTTGATCTGCTGTCAATGTGACTGAAATCGGGGCATCACACATAACAAATTGTCTATCACTTTTCAAATAACTCTTATAAGTCTTCTTATTGGTATTTTCGTATAAATATGATATAACTTGAAAATTTTTATCCATCTTTGAGCAACATTAAATTATTTGATAGCACAAAGCCTACCTAAGGAATATGGGTTGAAGTTGGTTAATGGATATTAATGCTTCTGAAAAGTATGCTAAAATTCCTAATTTGTTATGTTCATATATCAAGTTATCGCTCTTTAAATGGGTTGATCTTCAAGTCTTCTATTTTTATTTTGACATAAATATGGGCGTAACTTGAAGATTTTATCCATCTTCGGTGAAACATTAAATTATTTGATGGCAAATTCTACTCAATTGGAATATCGGGTGAAGTTGTTTAATGGTTTTTTGTACTTTTGGAAAGTATGCCCTGACCTAATTTGTTATGTTCATAGTTGGAATTGTCACTCTTTAAATTAAGTTCACTTTTTGATGTAGCTTTGCTACGAAGAATAAAATTTAAAAAAGAAAGCGAATAAAATAAACGGAAACGAAATTCTCAAGTTTTCAATATTAATCAAGTCTACCAAAAACAATAACATAAGGTACTATTTATAGGCACCAATAGAAAATCATAACGGATAAATCTCAAATATCCTAATAGATAAATCCAAAAGTACTAATGGATAAATCCAAAAATACAATTAAATAAATAACTAATAGTAATAAAATTCATCATTGGACTTGAGCTTCCTATCCTCGCCTGTGCCTAGATATGGGCCTACTCCATGTCCCATCATTCCCTCCGGGTTGAAAAGAACGACTTCGAAGAGTGAAAAGAAATGTAGCAATCCAACAACGAAGAATCCAAATAACGAAGATCATTCTCTGTGATCCAAGTAGCATCCCCGAATCGTGGATTTATCATGCCATTTGACAAGGAAACGACGAAACCCACCATCTCTAGAAGTCACTTCTAACTCTTCATCATGATAATATCCACCGCTCCTTATAATACCGTGAATCTGAGGCATAAGTGGTGCACTCTTTGCTAGGCTTCACCTCGCAGACACTAGAAGGCAAAGTAGAACGCCTAAAAGCGCTCTTGAGAAGGGGTAGCAAGTCCTCTACATTGAAAACAAGGCTAATATCCATGTCATTATGCAAATCAAGAAGATATGCATTAGATCCCATTTTACGAATGATAGAATAAGGGTCCATGGCTCTTACATAAAGTTTTTTTGAAAATGTTTTGAATTCTTCGTGACGAATGCGAACCATACATAGTCACCAACATTAAATTCTTAGATCTACGATACAATATAAGCAAATCAGCTTTATACCCTCATTACTTAGAGAAATCTTCGACTAATCTCGCATGTAAGTCATGGATGTGTTTTGCAAAGTTTTCTACAAGTTCGCATATCATCGCGATGTGAGGTGCTAAAGGAACAAGATCAATGGGTAAAAAGGGTGAGTAGCCATTAACAATTTGGAACTGACTTTTACCACACTGAATGCTTAACGGTTGTTATAAGCAAACCTGCCTGTTGACAAAATTAAATCCCAAACACCTTTGTTTTACCCCAACCAAACACCTAGGCATATCACCCAGACTAAGATTAACAACCTCAGTTTGCCCATCAGTCTGAGGATGAAAAGCATATGAAAATTTTAGAGTAGTGCCAAACAATTTCCAAAGGGTTTTCCAAAAATAGCTAACAAATTTCACATCCATATTAGATACAATGGTGGAAGGCAAACCGTGCAATTTAACAACTTCTCTAAAAAATAATTTAGCAATATGTGAATCATCATTGGTTTTGTTACATGGAATAAAATGTGCCATCTTAGAAAACCTGTCAACAATAACCAAAATAGAATCATGTTCTCTAGCTGTCCTAAGCAATCCAAGAACAAAGTCCATACTAACATACTTCCAAGGTTCATGAGGGACAGGTAAAGGAGTATATAAACCAGTGTTTTGTTTCTTAGCCTTAGCTTATCCGACATGTTCTCGCATCGCGGCAACTATCCTAGAAACATCCCTTCAAAGAAGGCCAATAAAACCTATCTTCAACCAAGGAAATATTTTATCCCTCCCAAAATGTCCAGCTAAACCACCTGCATGCATATCCCAAATTAATGAATCCCTAAATGATGTCCGAGGTATGCACAATTTAGTCACTTTAAACAAATAACCATTTTCAACAAGGAAGTCCAGATACTCTTGACGGTTACCATTACTAACCTCATTATAAATAATACAAAGTCGTGACATGTATCACTCATTTTTCAATCTATCAAACCTAATGACATGAGCACTACGATGAAGTGTAACATGACCACTAAGTGCAGCGAGACTTTGTTTTCAATACTGTAATGAGGATTAATCACGTAAGAATATTCATTTAAAAATTCAACCCACTTGAAGATGTCGAAAGATTCAATTTCTTTTATGAGTTTAAATATCTTAAAGCTCATGGTTTAAATAACACACAAATTCGGGTGAGGCAACAAATAAAACTTCCAAAAACGAAGACTTTACACTATAGCATAAAACTCTTTATCATATGTACAAGATCGTCTTTTAACATCATTGAGTTTTTCACTAAAGAAAGCTATAGGGTGACCTTCTCGACTCAAGACACCACCAATACCTACACTTGATGCATCATAAGCAACCTCAAAAACTTTAGTAAAATCAAGATATCTCAAAATTGGTGCCTTAGTCATTCTGACCTTGATTTCTCTAAATGCTTGGCTAGCAACATTAGACCATTGAAACTCCTTATTTTTAACAAATGCTGATAGTGAGCCTACACAAGGCAAATCCCTTATAAATCTCCTATAAAAAGCAAATTAAACCATGAAAAACTACGAGTCTCAATGATAGATCGTGGGTCTCGTGCCACTCCTAATAACTCTAACCTTTCTTGATTAGTCAAATGCCATGTTCAAACACACAAGCCTAAGAAAAGCAAATGTGGTTGCATAAAAGAACACTTTTTAAGGTTAATGCTTAAATTGGGCTATTTGGTGAGTCTTAGGGTGTGCTAAATGCTCTTCTTTGGATTGACACTATAAATCAATATGTCATCAAAGAGACCACGTAAATTTACTAATGAGAGGTCACAGACATGGGTCATAACTCTATGAAAGTACTAGAGCATTAGGGCAAAACCAAAGGCATGACTAACAACTCAAACAAACCATCTCAGGTTTTAAATGCGCTTCCACTCATCTCGCCTAACACGAATTTGATGATAACCACTAAGGAATCTATCTTAAAGAACCAACTGTAATACCTAATAGTCCAATATATCCTCAAGGCGAGGGATGGGAAATCTATATTTGATCGTGATCTTATCACGGGCGCTACTATCCACACACATTCTCCAAGATCCATCTTTCTTGTGTGTCAAATAAAGTCAGACGCACAAAGGATTCAAGGTTATGCCTAACAAATCCTCTTCCTAAAAGTCCTTCTACTTGCCTATCCAGCTCCTCTCTCTCTTTGGGATTCATCCTATATTGTGGAAGGTTAGGTAGTTGAGAACCTGGAACTAAATCTATAGCATGTTAGATGTATCTTAAAGGTGGTAGTTCATCAGTAACCCATCGGGCACCATATCAACAAAATCATCTAGCAAATTCTTCACTTCCAAAGGAACATAAACAATCGAAGAATCAGGGGGAACTTCTTTTGCCACTAATGCTAAGCATAAACCAGTCTCAAATCCCTCTATCTCAAACTTCTTACATTTTAAAATATGCAAATCCCTTTCAGGAAGTTTAGAGATGTCACGTTTATCATTGCAACCTTTAGGCTTAGCCGGTCTCAAAATAATGTTCTTACCCTTATACTTTATTGGTAACATTAAGATCATAAAGCCAAGGGCGACCTAAAAGAACATGGGCAACATCCATGGGTAGCACCTCACAATAGATTTCATCCTTATAATCACCCATTTGAATAGAGACTAGACACCTTTGAGTGATAGGCAAAGTATGGTCATTCACCCAAGCTACTCTAAACTGATTGATGTGGTTCTACTTCGTAGTTTAACAATTTAACAACATCCTTAGAAACCACATTCATTGAACTACCCTATCAATCACTAACTTACATTTCTTATCTCACTTTGTATGACTCAGATGAAAATACTAGTACGCTTCCAATGATCATTATTTACAGTTGTGGATAGCACACATCGAACCACACCAACACACGCATCTTCATCACAATCTTCATGAAGATCATCTTCATCACCAGAATAATCTAAAGGATCAATAATTTGGTCTTCCTCATTCTCCAAACAACTATGTTCAACATCTAATGCCAATGCATGTTGGGGACAACGAGACGCAATATGACCTTTATGATGACACTTATGATAGACAATCGATGAATTACTAGCCTTAGACTCAATAGGAGAAGCAACATGAAGAGAGTTACGCAAACTAGACTCTTTGCTCCTAATGTATCAAGGTAATATCAGTTCCGATGACATGGATTGTGACTTTGATCAACTCTGCAAGGGAGAGGGTTCATCAGTCCTCACTGTAAGGCTTGCATGCATCCTCTTACAAGCAGGTGGAGCTTGCAATCTTCAAACTGATCCTTTTGAATGTCTTAACTCAGACCATTAACAAAGGAGTGCGCATAAAAAATCGGGTCCTCAACATGGAACTCACTACACTTAAGTCTAGCTTCCTTAAATTTAGCAGAATATTCAACTACACTAAGAGTCATTTGTTTTAGATTAATCATGGTGGAAAACAATTGACTCTTATATGATGGAGGAATGTACTTTTCTTGCAACTTTGCTTTCATAACAGCCCATTGGTGACGGGTGGTTCACCCAAACGGTTACGTCTGCAACACATTCCGCTAATACATCTTGAATAACTGCAAATTCTTATTTAGCAAATCGAACTGCTCACTATCAATCATTTCATACCAATCAAAATATTTTTCTAATAGCACCAACCAATCGTAGAAAGCATTAGGATCCATTATACCACTAAATCAGGAGCACTACCTTTAACTTTTTTTGTGATGTCCTTCGAGGTTATCTAACTGCCTATCCCTGACCCTACCCAAATTACTAGTAACCCTAGGCTGGTATCGTTGAGGAGCGACATCTTCTCTTACTTAATTTGGTGGGTAATTTTGTCTTGGTGGTTGGTAATGTAATGAGAAGTTGACATTAGCAGGTTGAAATCGATCACCTGGGTTGAACTGAAGGTCTCCTATCGTAAGTAACCTCGTGTGAGGTTGAACAACTGAATTACTACCCAAGTTCATTTTACCCAGATTGTCATGCAAACCATTTGTGAGTTCATCAGATTGATGTGAACCGCCAAAAGGACTTGAAACCCTAATGTGTGCACTTAATTCGGTTCTAAATAATTTCATCAACATATTCACCTCCATTCATGTTTACCTTATGTTTTAAAAAGCAAGTCCATTTTTCGATTTATCGCATGAGTTTGTTGTCATATGCATTGACGCTGAGTCACTGACCACACATTGAATTTAAATTACTCACCGATGCAGTGACCGAATCAAATTAGGCTTTATTTGCACCATGATGACGGGTAATATAGACTAGACTATCATTTAGATCTTAAGATAAAACTTGTAGTCTTAAGTCAAAATTATTAAGTCTCTCACTGGATCTTTCAGGTTAGTATACAAATAAGATTCAACAAATATCAGCCTTTGTGGTGATTGACATGCTGAGATAGAGTCTAAAATTTCACTGAGTAAAGAAATTTATAAACAATATGATAATGCAACAAACACAAATCTAAAAAATGTGATGCGATTATATATCACAGTTTGCACGAGTCCCGAAAAGACACCCAAAACAAAAGTATATATATATATATATATATATATATATATATATATATATATATTTTTAATTTTTAATTTTTAATACTCTTTATGCTATATCAAATAAACTGAAACCTAAAACAATCAAACAAAATATACCAAAATATCACGAATATTAACTGAGTTTTCAAAGTAAAAGAAAATGTACCCGTTGAAGAATCTTTAGGACGCCTACAATTCCTTAGCATGGTTGCAAGGGAATCAAATCAAGTGTGCAATTTGTTGATGAGAGCAAATCGGGTCAAATCATGTTCCCAAATGATCGATTATTGTACCGTTAAGATCGCCAAAGACTCTCCACAATCATAACAATTGATGCTTTCTCAACCTTAAGAGCCCAAATCATTACCCAATTAGAAGACAGCCTCCACGGGATTCCGACCACAATCTATGTTTCAAATTGATGGCAGGTTTATGGAATCCTGTGAGCGTGTGGTTCCTCGTGCTCGCTTAATCAGGTGACTAGTAAAGACAAGAAGTCTCTTCAACTCGAGTATGGACGGGCGCTCTACCTGCTCGCTTGGATCAAACGTTGAAAGATAAATACAGAAATTGGATGAAAGCGAAATTGATAGGGAGAAACAGGGAAGGGAGAGAGAGATATTAGGGCTAGGGTTTTAGACGTTAGATGTATTTGATTTTGAGATGAGGATGTCACCACTACAATTATTGATGATGGGTGTCACCACCAAACGGCAGCAGTAGACGCACCTACGCGCCGGCTGTTTGATGACTCGGACGTGAAGCGCCTGCTAGGGGTTGAATACCAGAGGAGACGGATCGAAAGGTAAACGCCGATCGAACCCAAACAAAAGGAAGGCGGCCTTGATTCCATCAGTTAGCTCTACACAAAATTGATGTAGCTCGCTACGAAGAATAAAATTAAAACTAAAGTGAATAAACGTCATCAACAAACCAATGGTCAAACGCCAATGTTAATAACAAGAATACAGGTGTCATGGCACTCAATGATCCAAGAACTGAATATAAACTCGTATGACCCCCAGATCAATAAATTTGTCACAAAGATAACACGCGGTAAACTCTCAAAGAATCAACACCACATGATAAACAGCACGTAATGAACGGAAGTCTCAAAGAACAAAAACAAAGAACGCCACATAAAGTTGATTTCCATCAACGGAACACTATTTCGATTTCACTGAACAGGATGGGAATAACAACGCCGAGGTGGTCTTTATCATATAAGGAATCGGGAACGGAAAATATCTTATCTATCTTTGGCATCTTTATCCTCCATTATCCCATCCATCTAACAAAACTATGTTAACATACAATGCACACACATGTAATGTCTGAGTCCCAAACATATTACATCGAACAAGTTCAAAACTAAGTTTTTATTATAAAACTTATTATTTACATAAACAAACTGGATATTATATCCGTAATTTACAAATGCTAACTTAGCCAATCCACTTAATTCACAACAAATCTCTTAGGACCTGCTTTCGCCACCGTAGCCTCAAAGACATGAAAATATTTTCCCATGACGCAAGAGCAATGCCTAATAGAAAACTTTCCTGCAAGGGCTACTCCTCACCTAAAAGGCACATGGCCAGCATACATACATTCAAACCATACTTCGTAAAATACAACCTGCTATGGAATGTTTCATGTCATGCATGAGATGAGACTCCTCATGCCCATAACTCGAGTCCTGACCGACTCCCTCACACGTGCAAATGCCAAGTGTGAAAACCAATTATTAAGGTTTCACCTAATGACTTAACCCATTGGACAACCCTCTAATATTTATTTAAATTTTACCAAATCCTGTGTGTTATGCATTTGTAGCCCACATATTTTTTTGGGGTTCTCATCGCAGGATCGTCGCGTGCCTTTCCAAAATTTTCGCGAACTTTCATCACTGGATACATATGTCTAACCAAGAATAAAATTTGGGTCTTTTACCCTGGGGGGGATCTACCCCATCTTGCTTCATCTAAACACACGAGATTTATTATTACTATTGTTTTCTTGTTATGAAACTGTGAGTCTCAGTTTTGGACGTTGTCCCATTTCTAGACTCACTACTCATTCACCAAGAATGGTGAATAACTGTTACCATGCCCACACACCCGGCTTGGCAAGATGTCCCAGTGCATATGAAATGCAAATATACCATTTCATGCCATATCATGTTACATGCATAATGAGCCACACAAACATTGCTATGAACACACATGGATAATTATATTTTCTACATACAATTCACATCCATCAAAAGAACATATATCAACGTGATCTTTTCACACACAGCATGTTATTCAATCAAGTAACAACACACAAAATGGCACCAATTTTGGACCCATAAAAACAAGGCACTTCTCAGTCCCTTCACGATCATGAACCATTTTTGGTTCCATTCGTCACCAAATCACTATGATATCAAAACACATCACAAAACCCGAAGACATCAATCCCGGGATCAAAACCAAATCTTAACACGATCCAGACTGGAACCACCCCAAAATTTCAATATCTCATCCTGCAAATCTGGGACTAAATCACATGGCCAGTCACGGCCTCGAAGAACACATATCCCATTAAATGGCTTTTAGGCTAGAAATAATCCAAGTAGGAAAATTCCCTACCTCTTGGAGTTTGACGAAACTCCTAAATTTTGGTACCCATGCGTAGCCCTCATTGCGTGGATCAACTTTTAACCTCAAAACCGCTGAGGGATCTCAATCCATCGAACGCCGTGGTAAATCTCCTTATTTTCTCCCCATCTCCTTCTCCCACATTTTTTCCTTCTCCTCCATCCGACATTTTCCTCCCTTTTCTTTTGGCTTTTTTTCCCTCTTATCCACCTAACTCCCTCTCTTTGCTTGCTCCTATCCCTTTCCTTTCTACTTTCCATTTTCTTTCTTCATTTTCTCCCTCTTTTCTTTCTCTTTCTCATCCCTTTGCTTCTCCTAATTGTAGAGTTGATCAAAAAAGTCAGGGGAAACTTTCCCCCACTTTCCTCAACCACTGTCATTCCACCATTTTTCTTAATTTTCTGATTTTTCTTTCCTTTATTTCTTTTGGACACATGGCTCAATATGAGCCATTCACACAAGTGCACCACATGGCTCATGCCATGTGTCACTCCCCTAGGGTGCCATGTGGCATCCACATGTTCATGCCATGTGTCACCCGACACCCGTGTCTCGAAAAATATGAAATTTCAACTGTCTTGGAATTCGACGAAATTCGAAGGGGTAACTAGATTTAACGAGACGAATTCAACGGCCAAGTCTGTTTCGTCATCTGAGATCTAGAAATTTTCAATTTTCAATCGAAATTACTGCTTTACCCCCTCGTCAGAAAAATCAATTTTCCCGGCTCTTACATTTTTCCCCAATGCACTTCAGTCCCCAAAATTCACATTACTAGCACACACAACCACATGTATATATGCAATAGTCATTCTAGTTCCAACATTAGACAACGCGACCTTCATCCTCAACAGGAAAGGAGCAGGTGGCTCGCATCGTGTCCTCGTGGTCTCAAGTCGCTCCTCCATTCCCTAAGAGCCACATAACACTCCACTAGCCGCACGGTCTTGTACAGTCAAATATCTGATCCCGCTTATCCAAGATACCACCGGTCCCTCCGAAGGTCCCATCGCATCAACAGCATCTCTCCCAATCCACTACATGAGTCGGATGCGGGAGTATACTCCTGAGCATGGAGACGTGAACACCTTATTGACACCGATAAACTCCTGGGCAGAAGGCCAACCGACAAGAAATTGTACCCACCTCCGAGCATCCTGGGCTCCACATACCTCGACGCCTAGCTTCCTCGGCTGTCGAATCTGATCACTCCTCTCTTAGGCATCACCATCAAGAAGATGTGATCACCCACCTCAAACTCTAGGGTCGACATCGTCTGTCGGTGGAACTCTTTTGTAGACTCTACGCCATAAGAAGACGCTTCGTATTACACCCACCTTCTTAGAGGTGTCTCTAATCAGATTCGAATGTAGGGTTGATGGAACGCTTCCACTCTCCCGTCCAACAAATCTAACGACACTGACTTCGTATAAAGCCTCATAGGGTGCCATCTGTATACTCGCCCGATAATTGTTGTTGTAGGCGTTCCCACTAAGGGTAAGTGCTTCTCCCAACTACCCTTAAGATCCAGGATACATGCTCACAACATGTCCTCTAAAACCCGTATGGTCCTCCCCTCCGATCACCATCTGCTTCTCATGGGATGAAACGCAGCTAGCTCATCACAATCAGATCCCCATGGCCTTTGGAAACTCTTCCAAAAAGTGTGCAAGAAACCTAGGATCCCCGTCCGATACTATGGAGACCACACCACATGTAACCTACAATATCTCTAATGCTACAACCAAGATAATTCCTCCAGCAGGGAAGGTCATCCAGACGCTTAGAAAATGTGCCGACTTAAATATTTGGCCCACTATCACCCACACCGCGATCATGCATTCGCTGTGTCCGTATGCCCGTCACTAAAGTCCATCGTGGACGCGGTTCACCCACTCCGCCCACTTCCAATGGCCGGAGTAGGCCCCGCTGGCTTTGATGCTTAGCCTTACCCGCCGACACGTGATTCGCTTTCAAGGCAGTGTTCGAATCAACAAAATTTATAACCTAAGATTCCTACTAACGACGTAGCAAAAGCCACCAGCAGTATAGGCTCTGTGGTCGAACACAGGATGAGTTTTCTTCGTGAGAAGAGTTACAAAGGCATTGAAAATGGTGTTTTCTCAGCTGGATTTATGTGGTGTATGGAAAACAAGCAGCGAATGGTTGGAAAACTCGAAATAACTGATAAAAGTTACAGAGAACTCCCTAAGTCTCGCCACCGGGCTTGGTGGTCTCAGTTAACTAACATGTACTCTGGTCTTTATCCTCGCTACGGAGCATGACATATAGTCATTTCCTAACCGGATTCTCTATTTACCTTTTAAAACCTAGACTCAAGAGCCTTTGAAAGATGGCATTTGATTAAAGTAGCTAAATGTCCCTAGCAAAGGAAAAACACATCTTAAAAAACACTACCCTACAATAACTAATAGGAGACAACTAATCAGCCTTGAGCTGATCAGTGAAGCACCACTGTAACCCAAAAGCTTGCCAAATACACATTAGGAGCATGCTAAGAGATTTTAACCTTAAGGTGAGTAGTTAAGGCAATAAAATACATTCTTAACATATACATGGAAGGGCATGAGAACATGCAGCCTGCTCTAAAACAACACCTGCTGGCCTTCCCTTCAAGGATCAGGGGGTTTTAGCCGAGCATCACTTGATTTGTCATCATCAAGGGGTGTTTGACTACCAAGAAAGTGCAAGAAAGTGAAGGGAGAAGAAGAGAAAATCACCACCAACAGAGGGAAAGGAAGCTTCGTGCCCAATTTCCTTGATTGATTGATGGTATCCAAAAAGTTGATTTGATTATTAGGGCAAGACTGAGTTTATATAGTCTGATACAGAAACACAAAACATAAAGAACTACAAAATACATAAGGGAAAACTTGTATAAACCACAACAAGAGGATCAAAAGTAGTCGGGTGATCGTTGTTCTCAAGTAGGTTGAGAAAATTGGCAACCCGAAATTTCCTAACTCCGCGAAATTAGAGGGTTGCCAAATTTGCAACCTCCAAAATTTCAACAAGCCATTCTCCTTCTTCGATAAATTTGGTTCGAATTTCCTCCGATTTGATCATACATCTTCGACGCGGGCCAGTTTATCGGTTTCGAGTCAAATTGAAGAAATAGAAGGCATTCGACTTGCAAAACTACTAAAATAGCTAAATGTGACTGCAGCAAGCCGATCCCAATGTAACACCGAGTTATCGTCGATTAGTACACAAAAAGCGCATAAACCCGCTATAAACAAGGCCTCACATCGCACTCATTTCAGTAATTAATCAACACGCACCGTCGAAACTCTCTAACATGTCGCTTCATTCCACTCCAATAATACTAGCGATAAAGATCACGGTACATCTTCATGCCACCTAGATGCACAAAGAACCCGAGCAATGGAACTCCCCTAGATCTCTCTCTCAATCGGTCACCCTGGGAACCACAACCCGTCCCCTATACCGAAGACTACCATCCGTGTGATGGCCCAACCTTCAAGCAATCTGCATCCCGACTACAAATTCCACCCCCGATGGACGACATTCGAGTCCCACGCCTCCGACTCAATCACTATGCCTGCAGGAAGCGAATCCACAAAACTCCCAATGCTCCTCGAATCTTTGATCATTATACCAATCTGAAACTATCCACATTCTCGAAAGACCGCCATTCCCGAAGCTACACTATCCAAGACTTCGTGACTTCCGACTGAGTGCATCAACTACAACATTTGCCTTACCAGATGGTAACAGCAAAGTAAAGTTATAACTCTCCGTGATACTCCATCCATACCTGCTTGCCTCATGTCGAGGTCCCACTGCAGAAAATATACTGCACTCGTGGTCTAAAATTCTTCTTCAAATCAGTTTCGCCATAGGTAGTGGCACCAAATCTCAAGACAAAGACTATGGCCGCAAACTCTAGGCCTGTGTGTGGTAATTCGCCTCAAGATTCTTTAGTCAGTCCTGAGCCATACGCCTATAACCCCGTAACTACATCAAGACACATCCCAAATTGGCCCTTAGAGGCATCACAAGACACCGTGTACCTCCGTCCCCTGCTCCTTGACTAATGTAATAGGACAGAAAGCCTCCTTTTCAACTCCCGGAATGTCTTCTCACACGTGTCATTCCACTCCAAATCGACCCTTCTCATGTCAATCTAGTCATACAGAGCCGCACCGAGAGAAACCCTCAATGAACCTCATGTAGCACCCCACAATCTCAAGAAACTCGCTGTGATCTCAAGACCGACTCGGCCTCCCCTAACTCATAACAAATTTCAACCTTCGTGGTCATCGACACATTTGAAGCCAATTCGGCGTGTCCAAAGAATTTCACCTCAATAAGACAAAACTCGCACTTACTGAACTTGGTGTACAACTAATGTTCTTTGAGGGCCTGGAGAACAATCCTCAAGTGATCCTCATGCTCTTCCTTTGACTAGGAGTAGATCAAGATGTCATCAATAAAGACTACAATAAAATTATCCATGTAGGGTTGGAATACCCTAAGCATAAGATCCATGAATGTCATTAGAGCACTCGTCAATCCGAAAGGCATCATTGTGAACTCGAAATGCCCATACCGTGTCCTAACCGCTGTCTTAGGGATATCAGTCTCCCTAACTCTTAACTGATGATAACCGGTGCGAAGGTCTATCTTGGAGTAGACTCGTGCCCCTTTCAACTGATCAAAAAAATCATCAATCCTCTTTAATGGATACTGATTCTTGACCGTAACCCTGTTCAACTATCTATAATCAATGCACAGTCAAGGAGTCTTGTCCTTCTTCTTAGCAAACAGAACCGGAGCGCCCCATGGTGAAGTGCTCGGTCTAATAAAACCCTTGTCCAATAATTCCTCGGAGTCGACTCGAGTCTCGTAACTCCAACCTGCCATCCTATGAGGAGTCATAGAAATGGGTGACGTACTAGGGTGTAACTCAATGACAAAGTCTACATCCTTGTGCAGAGGTAATCCCGGTAGCGCATTATAAAAAACATCCTCATACTAGCAAACCACCCGAGGTAAACCCAAATCCTGTCTCCCCTTATCCTCTAAGGTAAGGCTTGCTAGCCAACCCATCACCTGTCCACTCCACCTGGAGTCGTGCACGGTTTGGGGTAAAGCATCATGCTTCTCCCCTTGAAAAGTCACACGGATATCGTCTCGTGTGTAGGTAGTGATCCTCCTACTATCACAATCAATGACGACCCGGTGTGCCGTCAACCAATCCATGCCAAGAATGACTTCAAAATCTGATATGTCCATTACCCGATATCACCGTGAGCGTAATCCCGAGATCTCTAACCTACAATCCCGACATATCTTATCAATCCTCACCCTAGTCCCTGAGAGAACCCATAAATGAACCTTCATTCAAGGTCTCCACTTCTAAGCCTAAAACATCCACACTAGATGAAGTAACAAAAGAATGTGATGCACCATAATCAAACAATATCTTTACCCATAGGCAAGATAGCATAAACATACCCTGTATAACCGACTGATCAATTGGCTCGGGCCACAGGTGATGGCATTGGCACACCCCCGGGTTCCTGTCTCGGCCCGTGAGCCCCGTCCCGACCGACCCAAACCCTGACCTCTCCGGCTTATCTACGCAATGGCTGCGCGCCCAGGCAAGACCTTGAGATTGGTATTGGTCCCTCCGCCCACGCTGCAAGAAGGAACAACCCGCGCCCGCATAAGTCCCACCGACGACCGGGTCGTGTGTCCCATAACTCCCGCTGGATCCCAAATTTCTCTATGGGTAATCCCCAGCCATATGTCCGTGCTGATGGCAAGAATAACATGTCATCTCTGGCCCCGACTGGCTAAAAGTTCGCCCGGGCTCTCGCCTTGAGATCCGTGAGAAATAGAAGTCTTATGCTTTTTCATAGAGCTAGAAGAAGATTGATTCTCCTTCCTTTCTAAAGACTGGCACTCCATGTCCCGATGCCCGTGGTGTCATCCACTTCTCTTTCAATGGCTAAAGTTGTCCTGACTATCGAGTCCCCTCCTCCCATGTACATCGGAGGATGATGTGCTTGAAACCCTTGGCCCACCGTTGCACTAGTCCGTGCAATGGTAGTAGCCACAACGCTTGCCTACACAATGACGGCAACTGCAGGGCCTATAGCCTCTATAAAGGCCTGTGGGTCAAACATAGGTGGTGGCTGACTATTCTCCTATGGACGACCTTTACGTCCTCTTCCTTGATTTGCCATCTACACAAGTTAAATAGCAAATTGAGATTTCTTTTCTTGTCTAACTAGTAGTGTATGTGCCACAACCAATAGACCTCAACATCCTGAACTATCACGTTCATCTAATTCTTCGAACCCTTAAGGTTATGCTTTCCTAACCCTAGTGTTCATCTTTTTCCTATCTAAATTCTACCATGTATATAATTCACGCAATTTTGTAACACACAACCACGCAATCACAATCATGTAGCACACCATGAAAATCTACAATGCATGCATGATCTAACCCCGTGCCCATCGAGTCCTAGGTATTCGTATACCTAAGCTCTGATACCAAGTTGTGACGCCCTTATTTTCGAGGGTCAAATTATTTATTTATTTATTTTTCTATTCCTGCTATCGATTGTGTCCGTCATTTCGCGATGCAGAAATTCATCGCAACGTAACGCCTGGGCCGTGGTGTGGGCGCAGCACAGTCGCGTGCGCCAAGGCCTCCCGTCGCGCCTGGGGCCGCCTTGCCGCGTGCATGCCTGTGGAACTGCCGCGCTCCCGACTCGGCTGCAGCGGAGGGTGTTCTATCGCGACTAACTCTATCGCAACACAGAAGACCATGTCACGACATGGGACCAAAAATCTCTGTCGCAACAGAAACTAAAAAATGGGCAGTAACCCACTATTCTTCATTCTCTATACTTCTAACCCTCTTCCAATGTATTCCATCCACTACTACTGCCTCTATACAATTTACATGCATAATATAGCTCAGGAAATCAAGCACAATACACGAACAAGTTCAAAAACTAATTCTTTTTATCAACAAAACTTATCATTTACATATACAAAACTGGATATTCTATCCAGAATTTACAAAATTCTAAATTAGTCCACAATCCGGCCTAATTCATAACAAATCTCTTGGACCTGTTTTGGCTCCCTGTGTGCCTCCATTACCTGAAAATATTTCCCCATGACGGGGTGAGCAATGCCCAATAGAAAAACTTTCCTACAAGGGCTACTCCCCACCTAAAATGAACATGTAATGACATACACACATCAAACCACATTTCATACAGAAAATACAATCCTATATGGAATATTTCATGCCATGCATGAGATGAGACTCCTCATGCCCATAACCAAAGTCCTCGATTTCAACTCCCTCACATGCAAATGCCAAGTGTGGAAACTACCATTGGTGTTTCACCTAATGACTTAACCCATCGACAACCCTCCAATATTTATTTAAATTTTTACTAAATCCCATGTGCGTTATGCATTTATGGCCCATCGTGATTGCTTCACCCATGACGCCCAACTGGGGTCTTGTTGATAACCCACAACCTGAATTCCTGTGGATTTCGGGTGTCCTGATACTCACATTGTCAGTGGCTGTCCACGATCGGATCCATTTCACAAAAAATCTGGGCAGAGTTTTCCCTTTGTTCTGTGGAGCCTCTACTCCAACATACTACCCGAATAACAGTATAATCATAACCCATCCAGGATCTCTACAGAAGTAGTATTGACCCCATAGGGTCCATCTATCCATATCCCCAATATATACATCCCTTTAACGGGACCCACTCATTCACATTTAAATCTAAAATATGAAAATAAAATGCTTAATCACAGTCCATAAGAGTTCGATCACGACCTTCTTACCATAATTACATACCCGACTATTTATACAATAGTCTAAAACAATTTAATTACAATTCTTTTTACATAAAATACTTTTTTACAAAAGTATTGTCATAGCCATCGGCCTCTTCCCAATCATCACGGCCTCATTGAGCGCTTGGTCTCTATAACCTCCCTCGTCTAAATAGGAGGCCTCCAAAGGGGTGAGCAATGCCCAATAGTGATAATCTCCTACAAGGGTTACTCCCCACCTAAGTGCTCATACAATGATCAAACCAACCCATACACATCCAAGTGAAAATGTCTACATGAATGTCGTATGTCATGCATGGAATGTCTTCATGCCCATATCCCGAGTCACTCACTAACTCCCTCACATGCCTATGCCAAGTGTGACAACCGGCCATCGGGTAAAGACTAATGACACACATATATCGAGCCCCATCGGGCTCACTAAGACTCCAAAGGCAAGTGCCAAATGGGCAATTAATCCCGAAATAATCCTAATTCTATCATACAACTCAAAGTCTATGTGATAACCATGACCATGTGTCTTCTTTCTGGGCCAATAACTTTCTTCTAGCCACACCGCTGGTCTCTGGCTAATCTATACGTAACTTTTCATCACAATTGCGGGTCTCTTACACCCCTTCTTGTTCTGCCCAACACACTTTAATTATATTTCACTTTATGATTTTAACCATGAGTCATTTATTGGACATCGTCCAAAGTACGAGCTCACTACCCATTCATCAACACTGATGATTGATGACCATACCCATGCACATACACCCATGTCATGCGATGATCGTGCATATGAAATGCAATCATGTCATTTCATGCTATGTCATGCTACATGTAACATTTATAAATTCTGGATAATTATATTTCCTACATATAATTTCCATTCATCACAATTTCCATGTTAATACATCACGTTAGCACATATTAATATGATTTGACACACAACCGCGCATTATTCATTTTTCTAACAATACACATAAATGGCCCAAATCTCTAATTCCATATAAAATAGTGGCACCTTCGTATCTTCATACTAGCTTCACACGACTAGTGATACCAAAACACACCACAAAACCCGAAGACATCATTCCCGGGATCGAAACCAAACCTTAACCTAATCCAGGACTGCCCGAAACAAATTCTCGGTGGCTCAGCTCCTGACCGTTAAAAACAAATTCTAAATTCACTGGATCAGTTCTAAAATTCCAAAATTCAGCCCGAATTGTCCTAAAACATTCCGAAAAATTCCTAAAATTTTTATACTCAAATTCCAAGATTTCGGGGACTGAAATTTACGGCCTCTCAAGAAAACCCCAAGCCATTAAATGGCCTTAAGGCTAGAAATAACCCAAGTAGGAAAATTCCCTACCTCATGGAGTTTGACGAAACTTCAAGATTTTGGTACCCATGCTTAGATCTCGATGTGTAGACCGACTTTGCCTTTTGCTCCGATGAAAACCTACTGTCCGAATTCCGTAGATCTTAGAGATAAGTTTTTCTTTCTCTTCCCCTCTCTTCTCTCTATCTCTTTCTCTTTCACCTCTCTCCGTCCGTCCCCTCATTTTGACTTTTATCTTTTGATTTTTTTTTAAAATTTTCCATGTGTCCATCTCTCATTCGAGTCTGTTTCTGCCCCGAAAACAATTTATTTATTTTCAATTCAAGTTATTTTAAATGAACTTAGTTCAAGCCATTTCCTCACTTCCGAGATTTTCATAAAAATCTCGTCCTTGGAGTCACTAGTGACTTATCACTTAGAAACTCGTAAAAAAATTCTAATTGTCTCACAATTTGAAGAAATTTTTCTGGGTCACTAGATTTCGCAAGACGAATTTAACGGTGCAGTCCGTTTCGTCATCCAAGATCTAATGAATTTTCTAAAGCCTTCGAACCCTTGGAAATTTCCTTATTATTATTATTATAATTTTGCTATTTTTTTTTGAAAATTTCTAATTTTCCGGTTTTACATTCTTCCTCGAACAAAAAATTCTGTCCTCAAATTCAAACATACTAGCACACACAAAACACATGCATATGCAAAGGATATTCTAATGCTAAAGATAGACCACACCTTCGTCCTCAAATAGAATGATGAGTGGCCAGACGCGGTCCTCGAGTTCCCACGTTTCCTCCTCCACTCATAGGTGTTGCCACATCACTTTTACTAACCGCACGGTCTTGCATCGCAAAACCTGATGCTGGCTATCAATGATACGCTTCGGCCCCTCCTCGAAGGTCCCACCTGTATCAACAACAATCTCTCACCAATCCACTACATGAGCTGGATCTGGAGTATACTTCCGGAGCATGGAGACATGGAAACACCGCGACATTCTTGATACACTCCCTGCGGTACACCAACCGCAAGATGCAAATGTATTCACCCTCTCGAGTATCTCGAATGGTCCGATGTACCCCAGCGCTAGATTTCCCCGCTTGTCGAACCTGACCCCACTCATCTTTTAGGCTTCACCTTCAAGAAGACGTGATCACCCACCTCAACTCTAGAGGTCAGCGCCGTCTATTGGCATAGCTCTTCTGCCGGCTTTGAGCCGTAAGAAGACGCCCAGATCAAACCACCTCTTAGGTGTCTTTGACTCCAATCCACTCAGCGATGGTGACACCCCAAATCCAGTCCGCTGACAACTCACAAACCGCAGAAAATTCAGATTGCCTGCAACTTGATACCACCCATCGAGTCCCCTTTTCCCAGACCCAGATAATCTAAAATCGTAGAGTCTCCTTTGAACTGAGCCTTACCCAAAATACAACCCGTGCAATTTCAAGGCAACCGTCTAATATTATGTGACCGACCACACTCGGGTCCACATCCGAGCAAAAATGGCCACGTAGTGGCCCATTTATCCATATATAAATACAATCTATATCATCAAGCCACCAAGAGTTATTACAGATCACTTTAATACAAACATTATATTAAACTAACATGTTCTAAATATAATACAAAAACATGATCATAGCTACAATCCGGCCCGCTTCATAATGTTGGCCTCTAAGGAGCATCGTCAACCTACACATGTCCTGTATCTGAAAAGGGGGTCCCACGACGGGGTGAGCTAACGCCTAGTAGAGATAAGTCCTACAAGGGCTATTCCCCACATAAATACACATGAATGGTCAAACAACCAAGCACACACCAACCTAGGACAAACAATCCTAGCACATAATCCTACTTGTCATGAATGAGACACGACTCATCATGCCCTATGTATCAAGTCTTCACCGACTCCCTCAAACATGCATTTTTCCATGAATGAAAACCATTTTCAAACAAAGGTATTTGTGTTTACCTTGACAACCCTTCGATATAAATAGTGGACACACCCGATAATCATTTTGTGGACAACCTCCGATGTATATCAATCAGCATACTCCGACGACTGACATTATATGGATGTCCCTTCGATGTATATCAACTGGGCATACCCAACGCATTGACATTATATGACAACCCTCCGATGTATATCAATTTGGCATACTCGACCGATCGGAGCATTTCACGCTGACAACCTCAGATATCAGAGCGACATACTCCGATAACACATTGGCTGGGTCAACCCTCCGAAACAATTCTCTCAAGAAACCACCTCATGCACTCACTCCATCGTTTCTGTGGTGCCCTAATGCATGTGAAATGCAATGAGCCATTTCCATTTCCTTAACTCGCAAGACCATGCAAACTGCGGATTCCATCGACTCGGCCCAAAGTATGAGTCCACAACCCATTCACCATGGATGGTGAATGACAACGACTATGCAATCACATCCACACCATGTGATGTCCCCGTGCACTAGTGCAATGCAATTGTGCCATTGCACTCTAAGTCATGCCCAATGTATAAAGACCTATACATGAACACCCTATACCATACACTCCACCGTGTACCATGGACACTCATGTCTAATGCACACAAAAGTCTATACATTCATTAAACGTTAATATACATGCAGTCATACTAACATTTATCACATTCATGTCAACACATCAAACAGCATCAACATCATTCCGACTACTACTTAGACAAGTAATGTCATAGTCAAATCCCTAGGCTACATCATGGCGCATAATGCCCAATAACCAGCTCTACAAATACATGCAATAGCCATGTCCACACGAAAAACACATCACAAACCCAAATATGTTAGAGCACACATATCGATATCCAAGCACGACACCCTTAAATCCAAGAAATGCCATTTCCAATCAATCACACAAACAAATGTTAACATTTCATCAAGTCACTACCTAGGAAAGTGAATGACACACCTCATTTCCTAGGATAATTCATGGTACATCATACCTAAGATAGCCTACAACCCGCCATGTAATGGCCACTTCAAAGACACAACCTCACATCCACACAACCACTCAGCAAGGCCACTCGTTGTAACAATCAATTTTTCTTCAACAAGGATGAGCACCAATTGCCATTGAAAAGCATATGATCAGACTTCTGTGACTCTAAGAGATTTCCATAGAGTCCAATAACACCCCAAATCCGAGTCGACGAAAGTTATACATCCTAAGTCGGGAGGCCTCAGATTTAACAAAGGATCGACGAGATGGAACCAAGAAATACCGCTTTTCATAAATTTCGGACCAAATATGAGTTCAAATTTTCTCAAGCTATATATGGATGGATTCTAGACTCAAAGGGTTTTCCATAGAGTTTAAGAACACCCAAAACAGATCTCTCGAGCAAAAGCATGGTCGTCCGGGTTTGAGGCCCCATATAAACAAAGGATTAGGCAACAGCCAAGTGGAAACCCACGAAATTGCTTCCTAGGCTCCCTTTAAAGCTCCCGTGCATGCTATTTTTCCATTCAAACTCATCCTAGAAACAACCGTTTCACCTTAAACAAACCCACTCCAACTGAGTCCACAATCAACCATAAACATGGCGTAAAACCCGCCCGAAATCAACTTCTAACAAAACAACCCAAATCAACAAAATACGATTTCCTTGTGTTCGGGGAACACAATCCAAACAAACTTCTTAGGGCCCAACCAAGACCAAGATGTACCTTGGTGAAATATAAACCCGAGTAGGAAGGTTCCCTACCTCTTGGAGCGAAGACGAAACTTTTTGGAGTCCCGAAGACCCGAGACCCACGGCCTTCCCGAACTTCCACTCGAATCTTCGACCAAAATTCTTGATTTCGGTGTCCACTGTTGCCCTCGACGAGTACTCCGACTTTAAGTCTTGGCCTGAAGGAAACCGAGCTGTCGATCGTCAGAACGGGGAGAGAGAGAAGGTAGAGCTTCTCTCACTAGCTTTTCTTCTTCAAACCCTAAATCTTTGGTGAAACTACGTGTTGTCGATACCCACGCATAGCCCTCGTCGAGTAGATGAACTTTAAATCTTACTTGATCTGATTTCGATCAATTCGATTCTCCGTAGAGATCGGGAGAGAAGGAGGAGTTTCTCTCATTTCTCTCTCTACTCACGCCCACTGCCCGTTTTCCCCTCCAAAAAATGAGCTTTTTTTTTTTCTTCTCTCTTAGCTTAAGTTGGACACGGGGCCCACTTTGCACCACGCGTCCATGACCTGTCCTGCCTGCTTCGTCCTAAACAATTTATTTTCGTCTCGGGCTCAATTTATTTTAAAATGAACTTAACTCAAGTCATTTCTAACTCTCGAGATTTTAAGAAAATCTCGCTCCCTGGGTTACTGGGGACACCTAACTTCAAAAAATCTACAAAAAGAATCTCAAGACTTAAAACTTGATCTCGGCTATCTCAAACATGCACAGGTCCCTCCTCGAAGGTCCCTTTCTGCATCAACGATAAGCTCGTCCCAATCCAACACCTCGAGCCTGGATGTGGGGTGCATCCTGAGCATGGAAACATGGAATACTTCGACACCGATAACCTGGGCGTAAAACCAACTCCCAGACGTGATTGTACCCACCCTCTCGAGTAATCTTGAAGCGGCCCCGATATACCCTAGCGACAAATTTCTCCTCGCTGCCGAACTTGACCACTCCTCTCTTAGGTATCACCTTTAAGAAGACGTGATCACCCGTCTCGAACTCTTCTACTGGCTCTAAGCCGTGAGAAGACGCCTCCCTATTCAAGTCCACTGTCTCCGAGGTGCTTCTAACCAATTCCGGACCAGTGGTGGATCTCTCTTCGACCTCCGTCCGAAAAACAAGGAATCTACATGATCTCCTACACAAGGCATCATATAGTGCTTCCCATATGTTCACCTAACAACTGTTGTTGCAGGCGAACCCCACCATGGTTAATTTCCTTTACCAATTATCCTTGTAATTTGTGACTTAATGCCTGCAAAGATGTCCTCTAACACTTGTATGGCCTCCTCCGACCGGGTCTGCCTATATGTAGATGAAACATGGTGTTCATCCCTCAATAAATGTTTCCATGATTCTTTCAGTTCCTCCAATAATGAGCTACTTAACCCGAATCCCAAACTGATATGACGTAGATTGACTCTCCATGTATCCGGACAATCCCTCACGCACACACACACACACACACACACACACACACACACACACACACACACACACACACACACATACACATTGCACACACAGAGCCACACACACACACACACATATATATATACGTGTGTGTGTGCGTGTGTGCGCGAGGGATTGTTCGATACATGGAGAGTCAATCTCCTGGCTATATCTGGATCGATTCCGTGTTCATGGCTCACTATTGAGAAACTCACAGAGATAGCTTAATTCCTCCAAAGGCGAAGGTTATCCGCACAACCGATAAGGTACGAAGCTGCTGAGCCTGGCCCACTATTACCCACACCGCTTCATGTTCTTATGATATCCGTGGAAAGTGAGTCACGAGGTCCATTTTGACATGTTCCTACTAACTCAGCATCTGCCACCTTCGGGAAACTACACTATCCTGTGCTCCCGATGACTTCTGATTGAATGCATCAACCACCACCTCTGCCTCAATCGATCGAATAAAGCCATCAACTCTGAAGTGATACCGATTCTCGATCGTAACTCATTCAACCTGGCCGATAATCAATGCACGAAGGGTCTTGTCTTTTCTTCGAGAACAGAACCTGAGCGCCCCCATGGTGAAGTGCCTCATTCCACAACTTTGTCCAAAGAATCTCATGTATCTAGACTCTGAGTTTCTTTAACTCAAATGGTTCCATCCTATGCGAAGTTATAGAATGGGCGACGCACCGGGGTGTGACTTACTCATGAAGTCTACATCCTTCTTTGGAGGTAATCTCGATAGATCACTGAAAACATCCCTTACTCCTCAACTACTCCGAGGTAGACCCAAGCCCGGGCCTCACTCGCCCTCGTACATCTTGCCAAACTGGGAACCCATCAATCTTCTATAACATCTAGAGTTACGCACCTAGTCAGTGGGTAAAGCATCATGTTTATCCCCCGAAACATCACATAAACACCGGTCCCGTGCGTAGGCAAGGACCCTCCCGCAATCAACACCAATGGACACCCTGCAAGGTGCCTTCATCCAAATTCCATCTCGAGGATAACATCTAATCCCGAAGATTCTCTGGTGACTTAGGTCCATAAAGGAGGAGAATATGTGAGGATCTCTACCTCACCATCCCAAACTCCGTCTAATCCAACCTCGCCTTGCCTTGGGGAGAACTTACACTTTACGCTTCCAAACTTGCCATCTACACATGTCAAATAGCAAATCGAGATTCCTTTTCTATCTCTACCTAGTAGTGCATAATCCTAACCACTAATAGACATCACATCACGAACTACTCCGTTTATTCATTTTCCGAACCTCAAGGTTAGTCCCTCTAAATCTCTAGTGTTCATATTTTCCTATATACATCCTTTACCATGTATATAATCCACACAAACATGTAACACACATCATGTAACACACCAAACACATACATGAAACACAATACGCAATGGTCTGACCTCAACCTCGAACTCCTGTGTAATCACCTACCTAGACCTCGATAACAAAGCCGTAACCCCTGCATCGTGACCGAGCACTCAGGCACTGCGCCTAAGCTCTAACACCAAGCTATACCAAGTCGTGCTACTCAGACTAAACACTAAGCTGATGCACGTGACACCTTAGCTCCATGTCTAACAACATGTCCTAGACCTATGCCCAACGAGACCTAGGTATTCGTATGCCTAATCTCCGATACCAAGCTGTGACACTCGAAATCCCGGGGGTCTGTTGACAACCCGGCTAACCCGCGGTGTACTGTGGATGTCCGTAACCCGACACCACTCCATCGAAGTCCCTTCCTAGACCTGTGGATTTAACGAAAATCGCGCGTAGTCCTTTGTACGGAGCTCTACTCAAAATACAACCTGTGTAATTTCATGGCAACCTGTCCTAATATTATACAACGACCACACCGGGTCCACATCCGAGTAAAAATGGCCACGTAGGGCCCATTTATCCGTATAAATAAAATCTATATCACCCAAGCCACCAAAAGTTATTACATCACTCTTAATACAAACATTATATTAAAACTAACATGTTCTAATATAATATACAAAACATGGATCAAGGCCACAATCCCATTTCGTCATAATGTTGGCCCTAAGGAGCACTCATTCCGCCCGCACATGTCCTCAGACTGAAAGAGGGGTCCCACGACTGGGTGAGCTAACGCCTAGTAGAGATAAGTCCTACAAGGGCTATTCCCCACCTAAATACACATGAATGGTCAAACAACAAAGCACACACCAACCTAGGACATGCAATCCTAGCACAGAATCCTACTTGTCATGAATGAGACGTGACTCATCATGCCCCATGTATCAAGTCCCCACCGACTTCAAACATGCATTTTTCCATGAATGAAAACCATTTTCTAAACAAAGGTATTTGTGTTTACCCGTGACAAACTCCTTCGATATAAATAGTGACACCCGATAATTCATTTCATGGACAACCCTCCGATGTATATCAATCGGGGCATAATTCCAAGATTTGACATTATATGGACAACCTCCAATGTATATCAATTCAAGAGGCTACTCCGACGATTGATAATATATGGATAACTGAAGGGTATATCATCAATTGGGCATACTCCAACGATTGATATTGTGTGGACAACCCTTCGATATCAGAAGTGACATAATTCCGATAAATAATATTGTTAGTCAACCTTCGAAACAATTCCTCTTAAGAAACCACCTCATGAACTCACTCCTAATGCTCTAGGTGCCCTAATGCAGAAATGCAATGAGCCATTTCCATTTCCTTAACTCATCACCATGCAAACCGTGGATCTCCATCGACTTCATCCAAAGCAGCAATCACAAACCCATTCACCAAGGATGGTGAATGACAACGACTATGCAATCACACCCACACCATGCGATGTCCCCGTGCACTAGTGCAATGCAATTGTGTCATTACACTCTAAGTCATGCCCAATGTATAAAGACCTCTACATGGACACCCTATACCGTACACTCCACCATGTACCATGGAAACTTATGTCTAATGCACACAAAAGTCCATACATTCATTAAACGTTAATATACATGCAATCATACTAACATTTATCACATTCATGTCAACACATCAAACAAACATGCATCAACATCATTTCGACTACTACTTAGACAAGTAATGTCATACTCAAATACCTAGGCTACATTATGGCACATAATGCCCAATAAGCTAGGCTACAACATGCCATGCAATAGCCATGTCCACACGAAAACACATCACAAACCCAATATGTTAGAGCACACATATTGACATCCAAGCACGACACCTCTTAACCAAGAAATGCCATTGCAATCAATCACACAAACACATGTTAACATTTCATCAAGTTACTACCTAGGCAAGTAATGACACACCTCATTTCCTAGTATAATTCATGGCATATCATGCACCTAAGATAGCCTATAACCTGCCATGTAATGACCACTTCAGCACACAACTCCTCACATCCACACAACCAATAATTAGCACACTTGTTGAAACAATCAATTTTTAAACATGTATGTGGAGTTAATAAAACTGCTACTGGAAAAGACATATGAGTCGAGATTCTAGACTCCAAGAATCCTTCCATAGAGTCCAATAACACCTCAAACTGAGCTCTGACGAAAGTTATGGTCGTCCTGGGTTGAGGTCTCAGATGAATAAAGACCTACTTACCTGAACCAAAGAGGCTACCATTTTTCATAAATTTCGGACCGAATATGAGTTCAAATTTTATCACGCTATATATGGATGGATTCTAGACTCCAAGTTCTTTCCATAGATTCCAAGAACACCCAAAACGAGCCTTAACGTAAAGTTATGGTCGTCCAAGTCGAGGCCTCATATGAACAAATGATCAGAAGCAACAAATAAGAAACCACGAAATCATTTTCCCGGCCTTTAAAGCTCCCGTGCATGCTATTTTTCCTATTCAAACTCATCCTAGAAACAACCGTTTCACCCGGAAACAAACCCATCCCAATTGAGTCCACAATTCAACCATAAACATGGCAGAAAACCCGCCCGAAAATCAACTTCCAACAAAAACAACTCCAAATCAACAAAATATTTCCATTTTGTGTCTTCGTGAACACAATCCAAACAGCTCTTAAAGGCCCAACCAAGACCAAGACAAAGATTTGGGATGAAATATAAACCCGAGTAGGAAGGTTCCTCACTCGAGGAAGACGAAACCTTGAGTCCCGAAGACCCGAGGACTCACCTGCCTTCTAACTTCCACGAATCTTCAGAACTTAAAAATTCTGATTTCCCTGCGTCCACGCATCGCCTCGACGAGTAATCCGACTTTAAGCTCCTCAGCCCTCGATGGAAACTGAGCCTAATCGTCAAATCATAGAGAGAGAAGGTAAAGTTTCTCCCACTTAGCTTTTCTTCCAAACCCAAAATCTTCGATGAAACCGCGTTGTCGGGCCTGCATCTACGTAGCCCCTTCGAGTGTATGAACTTTAAATCTTGGCTCGATGGATTCCGACCACCCGATCTCCGTAGATCGTAGAGAGAATGAGGAGTTTCTCTCCTTTCTCTCTCTACTCACACCCACTGCCCGTTTTCCCCTCCAAAAAATGAGCTTTCTTTGTTTTCTTTTTTTCTTCTCTCTTAGCTTAAGTTTCTAATAGTCTTTTTTCTTAGCCCACTTTGCGCTTATTTTTCCGTCCACAACCCATCCTGTCTGCTTTTTGTCGCAAAACAATTTATTTTCGTCTCAGTTCAATTTATTTTAAATGAACTTAACTCAAGTCATTTCCTAACTCTCTAGATTTTTAAGAACATCTCATTCCTGGGGTTACTAGATACCTAACTTCAAAATTTCATAAAAAATTCCCACTACCTAAAGAATTCAAAATAAACTTTCCGAGCTTACTCGTTTTCATGGAGATTGCACTAACGACGCAACCGCCTGGCCATCCTAGCTCTAGGGAATTTTCTAGGCCTCCCTGATCCATTTCAGCAATTTATTATTTAATTTTATACTTTTAGAAAATTTTAAATTTTCCGAGATTCTACAGATGGACCTTTCTCCCACCTATGTTCAACAAATCGGAGATCAACATGGCCTCCCTTATAATGCCTAATATGGTGTCATCTGTATACTCGCCTAATAACTGTTGTTGTAGGCGAATTCCACTATGGGTAAGTGCTCCTCCCAGCTAGCCTTAAGATTCAAGACACATACTCGTAGCATGTCCTCTAAAACATGCATGTCCTTCTCCGACTCCTGATTCACCTGGCCTCGTGGATGAAAAAGAGGTGTCACCATCCACTCGCATTCCCATGGCCTTCTAGAAACTCTTCTAAAAGTGTGTCAGACCGAGATCCCCGTCCGATACTTATGGACAATTCTGCATCTACAAAAATTCGAATAACCTCGAATATACAACCGACAGAATTCCTCCAGTGTGAAGGTCATCCACACTGGTAGAAAATGTGCCGACTTAGTGAGCCGGTCCATAATCACCCACACCACATCATGGCTCCACGGTGTCCATGGCAAGTGGGTCATAAAGTCCATCGTGACATGCTCCCACTTCCACTTAGCTACCTCCAATGGTCAAGTAAATTGCTATTCCGCGATGCTTAAATTTCTTTACCTCGTCGACACGTAAGATGCCATCGAACAAAATTCCAACGTGTCGCCCATTCCGCCTCCAAAGACACCGCGATGATCAAGATCACTTACATCTTCGCATACCTGATGCCCAACAAACGAGAGCGTGAACTCCCTAAGGATTCCTCTCAAATCTACACCCAGGGAACCACAACCCGTCCCATAATCAAGACTACCATCCGTGTGGACGGCCCAACCTTGTCAATCAGACTGGCCGTACCCGATCCCCGATGGATGTTATCTTGTCTTGCCCTAGGACTCCAATCACCCCGCTCAAGAGGGATGCGCGTAGGCCACTAAACTCTAGTGCCCGAGCCCCGATCACGATCGCAAATCTCTAAACTCCGTCCACGGGCCTCGAGCATCCGCCACTCGGGAAGCCACTCAGCTGCAGACCCGTGACTTCGACTAAGCACACATCAAGCCACTATTTTCTCTCTTACAAGGATGGTAATGCAAAGTGAAGTCATATTCCTCTAGATACTCCATCCATCCACAAGGTTTCATGCTGAGGTCCCAGCCAGTAGAAATGTACTTCAAACTCTTGCGGGTCCGAAAATACCTCAAACTCCGCTTCACCATACAGATAAAGTGGGCGCCTAAATCTTTAAGGCAAAGACTATGGCCAAGAAAACCCAAATCATGTGTAGGGTAATTCGGGCCATGATTCTTAGTTGTTTGGAAACTATAAGCTATAACCCTCCTAGATTGTATCGAATGTATCCCAAGCCCTTCCTTCGAGAGGTCACAATATTAATTATACCTCCGTCCCATTTTCTGACTATCGAATACGAGTCAAGTAAGCTCTTAATTCCTTCGAATGCCTTCCTCACATGTGTCATTCCACTTGAATTTTGACTCCTTTCCTAGTAAACAAAATCTAGCGCTCCAAGGTGAAGTGCCTTGGCCTTAATAAAACCCTTGTCCAACAACTCTTGTATCTGGACCTTGAGTTCTTGTAACTTAACTGGTGCCATTCTATGAGGAGTCATGGTGAAATGGGTGACGATCAAGGTGTAACTCAATGATAAATTCCACATCCTCGCAAGGAGTTAATCCCAAAGAGTTTGGTCCGGAAAGACATCCTCATACTCGCAAACCACCTAAGGTAGACTCAAATCCCGTTTCCCCTCATCCTGTAGGGTAAGGCTTGCTAGCCAACCCATCAACTGTCCACTCCATCTGGATTCGTATACGGTCTAGGGTAAAGCATCATGCTTCTCCCCCTGAAAAGTCATGCGAATATTGTCCTGTGTGTAGGCAGTTATCCTCCTACTATCACACAAATGAGACTTGGTATGCACTGGCCAACCCATCCCCTGCTAAGAATGGCATCAAAACCGATATGTCCACGACCGAGTCCACAAAGTGAGTGTGGATCCCCAAGATCTCTAGCTCAACACAATCCCGACATATCTAATCGACACTTATCCGAGTTCTTAGGGGAGAATTCACATACAACGACTTTTCCAAGGTTCTTCAACTCTAAGCCCAAACTTTTCACATTATACAACTATAAGCATGAATAATATGATGATCCACATTTAAATAACACTCATCAAGAAGTGTGGAGAGCCTAAACGCACTTCTATATATCAACCGACCGAAGTCTACCGTACCACAACGTAAACATGCCCTGTCCTCAAGTACGGCCGAAAGTCTTCGGGCCTCGACCCCGACTCCATGCTTCAGCCCATATGGCCCGCTCGCAAATAGTAAAGCCAGGCAAAGACTTCGAGACTGACACGATTCCTCGGGGCCATGTCAGGTAAAAGAGGAACAACCCGTGGTCCGCGTCTATCTCACCGATGGTCGGGACTGAGCCGGCCCCAAAACCCTGGGATCCTCGCCTCTAAGGGCAATCCGCTTCATGTGTCGGGGCCGACTTTAGTAATAACATGTCATCTCGTCCTAACTGCTAAAAGCCCTAACCTCGGCCTTAGCTCGAGATCCGTGCAACATGTCTTTGCTTCTTCCTGCAGCCAGGTTAAGATTGATTTTCCTTCCTCTTAAGACTAGCACCCATATCCAGGATGCTTCGCAGCCATCTACTCTCTTCCAATGGCCAAGGTCATTCTTAAACCATCGAGTCCCTCCTCCCATGTATGTCGAGGATGATGCGCCCGAAACCCCTGAGGTTACCTCCGTCCCTCCCCGACCCACCGCTGCACTAGTCCGCGGTAAAGGCAGCAATACAATGCCTCACCCGCACAATGATGGCAACCTGGCAATACTTATAGCCTCTATAAAGGCCTATGGGTCAAACATAAGTGATGGTTGACTATTTTCCCATGGACAACCTCTACATCTGCGCCCTAGACTTGCCATCTACACAAGTTAAGATAGCAATTTGAGATTCTCTCTTTTCATTTATCACATTAGTGGTGCATAATGCCAAACACTAATAATTAACCATTCCTACGTAATCATGCTTATTCATTTTTGAACCCCTAAGGTTACGTTTTCTAACCCTAGTGTTCTTCAATTTCTATACACATTCTATCATGCATATATTCACACAACCACAATACATCTCCCATGGAACATATTAGAACACCAAAGCAATCAATGCACACAATGTCATGTTCTACACCCATGCCCACTTAATCTAGGTATTTGTATTAATCTAACCCTCGATACTCACTATGACAAGCCAATATCCGAAAACACCGTGGATACCCCCACCGAGCTCCTAGGTAATCGCAATCAAGCCTGGATACAAGCGATGACACATCAAATTTGGGGGTCCCACACAACCCGCCAACCCGCTGAAATTCCTCGTGATTTCCTGGGTGACCCGACACTACACCATTGTGTCCCATTTATCTATGATCCATATTTTCATTAAAATCTGAGCTCTCCTTTGTTCCCAGGAGCTCTACCCAACATACAACCTTAATAACAATATAATCATAACCAATCCAAGGTCTCAATAGAAGTAGTATTGACCCCACAAGGTCCATCTGTCCATATCCCCAATATATACATCCCTTTAGTGGAACCCATTCATTCACCTTTAAATCTAAAATATGAAAATAAAACGCTAAATTACAGTCCATAAGAATCCGATCACGACCCTCTAACCATAATTACATACCCAACTATTTATACAATAGTCTAAAAGAATTTAATTACAATCCTTTTTACATAAAATACTTTTTACAAAAGTATTGTCAAGGCCACATGTCGGCCTTTTTCACAATCACGGCCTCGTCGGAGCACCATCTCCCTATTAATTCCCCTCGTGCATCCCAAAAGGTCCTGCGACGAGGTGAGCAATACCTAAAGAGGATAATCTTCATATATGGGTTACCTCACCCAAGCGCTCACGATCAAAACCAACCCATACACATCCAAGTGAAAATGTCTATACTATAACGGCGATATCATGCATGGTTTCTTAGGTCGAGATTCTGAAGCCATCGACACTTTCACACATGCCTATGCCAGGATAACCGCCATTGGTGCGACTAATGACACATACCAACCCCTTACCGACTCACTCAAGATCTAATGCAAGTGCCAATAGGCACCAATCCCGTAGTCATCCCGACTCATATCACACAACTCAAGTCTATGTGATAACCATGACCGTGTCTTTGGGCAAATGCAGAATCCTTTTCTCTCTGATCACGCCACTGTCCTCATTACACCCATGGCTTAACTTTCTTTCTTGATCACACAACGGGTTCATGACCCATATTCCGTGCTTTTCACCTGAGGGGGATTAACGACTCCCTTCTATGCTCCACCCAACACATTAATTATATTTCACTTTATGATTCAACTACGACTATTTATTGAGACGTCGTCCAGCATTTAACTCACTACCCATTCATATCAACACCTGATGATGGATGACCATACCCATGTAATAATATTCCATGTCATGCGATGATCGTGCATATGAAATGCAATCATGTCATTTCATGCTATGTCATGCTACATGCAACATTTATAAATTCCGGATAATTATATTTCCTACATATAATTTCCATTCATCACAATTTCCATGTTAATACATCACGCAAGCACATATTAACATGATTTTGACACAACCGCATATTATTTATTTTTCTAACAATACACATATAAAATTGCCCAAATTTTTGACTCATATGTAAGTGTACTCCCTTGGGTCCCTTCACGGTTTGTCACCTAATTAGTTTGATACTCAAAACACACCACAAAAAACCCAAGATTACTAGTCCCAGGATCAAACCAAACCTCAACCCAATCCAGATCGGTCCGAAAAACAAATTCCGAAAATTCCTAAAATTCTACACTCACCCCAAGAGATTTTGAACTCGAAATTTCACGCTCACGACCCCAAGAAAACCCTTTTGCCAATAAATGGTCTTTCAACTAGAAATAACCCAAGTAGGAAAATTCCCTTACCTCGTGGAGCTTTGACGAAACCCAAGATTTTGGTTCCCACGCCGCAAATTTCTGCATGCGCACCGACTTCGCCTTTGGTCCGCGCTTTGAAACCCTACTCGTCCGAATTCCATAGATCTTAGAGAGAAGTTTTTCTCTCTATACCCCTCTCTTCTTTCTCTCTCTTTCTTACTCACCTCTCTCCGTCCGTCCTCCTTTTGACTCTCTTTATCTTTTGATTTTTTTTTAATTTTCCATATGTCCATCTTCTCATTCAGTTTGTTTCTACCTAAAACAATTTATTTATTTTCGGCCCCATTTATTTTAAACGAACTTAGCTCAAGCCATTCTCCTCGACTTTCGAGATTTTCATAAAAATCTGCCACCGGTGACTAATCACTGGGAATTGCAAAAATTCCGATTGTCTCGCACTGACAAATTTTTCTGGGTCACTAGATTTCGTGAGATGAATTTAACGACGCAGTCAGTTTTGTCATCCGAGATCTAGTGAATTTTCTAGGCTTCCCTAAACCATTATGGCAATTTACTATTATTATTGTTATTATCATTTTGCCATTTTTTTTTAAAATTTCTAATTTTCCTAGGTTTTACACGTTGCGCGCCTTTCCAATATTTTCGCGAACTTTCATCGTTGGATATATATGTTTAACCAAGAATAAAATTTGGGTCTTTCACCTTAGGGGGGATCTACCTCATCTTGCTTCGTCCAAACACACGAGATTTATTATTATTATTATTGTTTTCCTGTTATGAAACCGTGAGTCTTAGTTTTGGGCGTTGTCCCATTTCCGAGCTCACTACTTATTCACCAATAATGGTGAATAACCATTACCATGCATACACACCTCGACTTAACGCGATGTCCCCGCATATGAAATGCAAATATACTTCATTTCAAGTCATCATATCATGTTGCGTTTTTACAATGAGAGCTACATGCAACATTATGAACACATGGATAATTATATTTTTTACATATAATTCACATCCATCAAAAGGACATATATCAACATGATCTTTTCACACACAGCATGTTATTCAATCAAGCGACAACACTCAAAATGGCCTTAATCTCTTTCACCCATAAAAACAGAGCACCTCTACGCTTTCATTTATGAACCATTTTTTGCCCATCTGGCCGAATCACTCGCGATACCAAACATGACTCACAAACCCGAAGACACTCAAATTCCTGATTCAAACTAAATCTCAACACAATCCGGATCAGCCTTAACAAGTCCAAAAAATTTTTCAATATTAAGTTCCAAAACTCGGACTAAATCACACCTATCACCACGGCTCAGTGAGCATCAAGCATTAAACGGCTTTGTGTTAGAAATAATCAAAGCAGTAGGCCCCCTACCTCTTGTAGCTCTGACGAAACTCTTAGATTTGGGTACCCATGCGTAGCCTCGCCATGCATCGACTTAACCTCCTTTGCACCCAAGAAAATCCAAACCTTCAAGAAGAGTAAAACAATAAATTCTATTGAAAATCTAGAATCTTTCTAGATCTCGATAACTAAACAAACTTCACCATCGAATCCCACGAAATCAGTCTACCACATCAAGTTTCATCGACCGAGATACCAAAATCACGCTTACTTGGTGCACCAAGATTCACAGTAATACTTGATACTTTGTCAGAGCTCTGGGCCACATGTGTTCACATGTCGAAAGAGAACTAGTCAAACCAATGCCTGGGCTGTGGCCATACACAAGTTAAGATGGCGAAAATCCAAAGTTTGATATATGGATAAGGAAATCTAAGAGAACCAATGTATAGTGACATGTGGAAAGATGACACTCCCACTGACCCATCTCTGACCACCGCGATGGGAAGAGGGAGAGAAAAAGGAGAGGAAAAAAAAGGAGAGAGCTTTAGAGAGAGAAGCTCTACCTTCTCTCTAAGTTTCCCAACAATCTAATTAACTATTTCAAAGTGAGCAAGAGTGAAGTTTCATCCTCGACAAGAGTTTCAAATCGAGACCAGATCTTGGAGTTTTACTAACTCAAGAGGTGGTTTTTCTCTACGTGGTTTAGTCTTTAGCTAAGAGCCATCCAAATGGTTAGGATGGTCAAATGAAATGGTCAGATGTTTCAAATCTCCCATAGATCGACTGAAAATAAATGTCTGACTATTTCGCACAAAATCGACTAGGTTATATCGCTTTCAAGTAAACGCTGAGCCGAGCTCTGGTTTGTTTCGACAAATTCTAAGACTGGTCACAGATCGCTGATCGCCCATGTACGCTGTGTTATCATAAAGATGAATAACATGCCGACAGGAATTATGTTAGTATATACGAATGATATATATTAACATGAATTGGGTAGGAAATGGCATAGATCGTGATTTCACATGCACTGGGATACCATGTAACGCAGGTGGAGTGCATGACATGATTTCTGAGGGTCGACCAACAATTATTTATCTAGAGTGATGTCCACTATAATATATCGAGGGGTTGTCCATAAACAAACAATATCTCTTTGTTTTGAGAATGATTTTTCATACATGGAAAATAGCATGTGAGGAGTTGCAGGACCTCAGGCATGAGATAGTGCATGTGGGTGACATTCAAGCAGTGGATATGCATGATTTACTTGAATGTTTGTTCGTTGCCATTGTTTGAGGGACTTAGGGTGAGGAGCACCTATGGTGGTGCAACTAACCATCAGCATTCCTCACCCTATCGTGGGAATAACAATTTCAGGTACTGAAGGTGCACTTGGGAATGGAACGCATCCGAGGACCTAGTGGCGAGGAAAAGGCCAGATTAGGCCTCATTTTGTATAATGTAAATTTCTAGGTAGAAAGCCAGTTTTAATCTTGTGTAAGAATAAAGTTGTAATTAAATTTTTTTTTTTTGTATAATAAATACTTTTAGCCGAGGATTTACTAGGTTCCGATTACAGCATGTAATAATGGCCATTTATGTTGGTTTTACGATTATCTTGAACTGGAAAAAAAGTGCAGGGACCGTCGGGTGGAGTTCACGCCATTTCAGTTTAGGTCAGCGACACTTTGCAGGGTGCCAGCGATCGTAAAACCATCGCGTTGTGACGTGCCCGCGCGGGCCGAAACTCTGCGTCTTTATCTGGCGATGTCGGGAGGCATGTGACCAGGCTTCCGCGCCGAAGTTAACTCGTCGCTGACGAGAGGACTCCTTAATCGAGGCGGGATGTCATAATGTAAATTGATAAAGACTTTGGTATGCGATAATGGTACCCGACGATGGGGCTTTGGTGTTGCAACCGGTTTCAGTGTTCTGACGGGGAGATTTGGGTTGGTTTTGTGTCACAACCACGATGCTAATAATAAATTGACATTACGCGGTGACGACAAAGAAAGAGTCTGATAAGGAATTCTACTGTTGTGACAGACTTCTGCATGTTTTCTGTCCACAGCCAGAGAAATCTCTATCTTGATCGACTTATAAGATTATATCAGCGACAAAGTCTGTCCGTTGGTGTCATGACCACGGCCTTGTAAGTGAGTAGAACAACGCTCAGAGCGCCATTGAAACACCGCGTGATAGTAAAGCGCTCGTAAGCTAATGCATTTTCGCGACAGCGCGACGCTCAATGATCACGGCGCGCTCGTCGCGAGCGCAGCGGCGCCAGTCTGCAGCGCGTGTGCTCCGATAAAACACCGTTTTCCGTTGTGTTTGGTCCTTTGTTCATGGTGCTGTTAAAAAAAGTACAAAATGACCGGGGATGTGGGGCATCACACATGATTTGTCGAGATTCTACCCTTGAACACGGAAAATCTCACCATTTTTTTTTCTCTCCTATCTTCCTCTTACTCCCATGTTTTCCTTCTCACCTCTGTGCCTCCCTTTTTCTTTTTGGCTTTGCTTATCTTATCATGAACTCTCTCCTTTGTTTCTCTATATAACAACAACCCGTTTTCTTTTCTTTGTTTCTCCTATTTTTATTTTATATTCTTGTCATTCTCCTGCCATATCGATTCGAAAAGTGGAAACTTTCCCTTTCCTCATGTACTTGTCTTCTCACCATTTTCTTAATTTTCTTAATTTTTTTCTTTCTTTTTATTTCCCTCTTTGACACATACAGTCAATGCAGACCATTCACCTAGTCCTTGGCTCATACCATGTGTGTCACTCCCCTAGGTGCCATGTGGCATCCACATGTCGCCGTATGTCACTGACTTTTGGTGTCTACCAAAAAACGTGAGTGTATCTTTGAATCGACAAAGTCGATGGGAGTAGCCCAGATTTATGAAAACAAATTCCAACGGTAAAATTATTTCATCATCAGAATCTACATTTAAGTTTTCAATGAAATTACGTTTACCCACATTGAAAAATTGGTTTTCTGGTTCCCTAAAAAAGTACTAATGGATAAATCAAAATACAGTAAATAAAAAAAAATGGCAATAATAAAATTCATCATTGGACTTGAGCTTCCTATCGTCTAGGCTAGATACAGACTACTCATTATCTATCACTATAAGTCTTCTTATTTATTGGTCTTAACAAATATAGTGTAAGCGAAAATTCTATCAATCAGTGATCTTACGTCAGGTGTTTGATGGAAGCATTTCAATATGAATTTGTAAATTGCTTGAAGTTGTTTTAATGGATTTCAATGCTCTTGGAAATTATATTTAATTCCTAATTTGCTATGTTCATATATTTGGTTATCTGTTCCTTAAAATTATTATTATTTCTAAAGTCTTCTTATCGGTCTTTTGGCATAAATATGGTGTTGCTCATTCTATCCATTGTAATAAACATTAAATTATTTGTTTGGAAGCCTACAAACTTTGAATGGTTGAAGTGATGAATAGTTTGACATTATACAAGATTATGCCTTGGTTTAGTTGTGTTATTAGCCCCTTGAGGCTGACAAGTGGCAAATGGTGAGGATGACTCAGGAGGAACCAGTTGAATCTTGTAGAATAAAGTATTTCAACATAATATGAAAAAGTGAGATAAAGTAGCAAAAGTTTCGAGTTTATTTATATTCATGTGTTGACTTGTTCAAGATGCATCTCATTTTTGGAAAGCAACATCAAATGAAAGGAAAAATAGCACCACCTCCCATAGGTCCAGCATTGTTTGTTTCAATTATTTCAATAATAATAATTAAATTTGTTAATGGACTTGCAAGCTCAGTGGTTAAAATTAGAATTGGGCATAGGAGGATGGGGTCGGGGTTTGAGTCTCCAATAGACACAATTGTGAGAAACATTGTGCATGATGTAATGAAAAATGAATATATAGATTGTAAAAAAAGTGAATAATTAATTATAAGACATAATAGGAATCTACCAGCTGTGAATTAAAATGTATATTTAATTTGAAAGGGATTACTTAGGATTTAGAAGAAAAGAGGTTTCAAATGTATAAAGTTACAACAATCCAAATACATTTGTAGGTAATTATTAATTATACTACATAAGGTCAACTAAATTATAATCTTTATTTGGTTTTTTGTTTACTCATAAACAATTCACAAACATTCATATATCCAATTATCGTTAAAGGATTAACCGGATTAACCTCACATGACATTGAGGGACATAAAACACTCCAGGCTGGATATAGAAAACATTTCCCTTAAAACCAATAATTAAAATCCAAGTGGGCGAACCCTTTACAATCCTTAACATATATTTCATTATATCTGGAAGTAGAGGTAGTGATTTTTTCAAACACTTAGATTTTGAGAAAATGGCAGGAGTTCTGTTTTTAGGACTTTCACATTTACAGACCTAGTGGCATTAAAACACTTAACAAACTTCAATTTTTAACTTCCATAGGATAGATCACGACCCGATCATTGTGTACAGCATATACATTTATTTACTTCCAATCATCAAAACATTCAAGCCTTCAATTCGCGCGTTTTACATCAAAGTTTGGGCTTGGTAGAAGACTAAGCAGGTACCTCCGTATCTCGTCCAGCTGGGATTAAAGGCCGTGTTTCACCGTGCATATATACATATATACGCGTGAAATATTCCAACATACAATATACAAATATTTGTAGAATGCGATTCCGCAGTCCGTCTCCTCAATGGCTGCGACTCACTGCGAGGATGTCCTACCGGCGCACTATCTCGGTTCCTGAAATAGTTTTGGCATCTGACTGAATAGTAAGGGGCCCGGTGGGTGTGCCTTTTTATTTAGATAACATTTTCGGTATAGCAAAGTACTAAATACTTTAATTAAAATCAGTTTATGCGTACAAACTTTCTTTCTTTCTTTCTTTCTTTATTTCTTTCTTTCACGATGGAACCCGGGGGATAAACACCTTTGAGCAGTTTCGGGTGACGGTGAGGGGCAGTCTCATTCGATCTCATAACTACTACGCTGGAGAAACTCATACTTTGCATAGGATTCAAGTCATAACACTTTATCACGTGTGGATATTACTCCTAAACACCTATTTCCCTCCTCGATTTAGTAACCTATAACACCTCTAAATCCTTACAACCATTACCTCGGCAGATGCTCGGTCTCTTAGTCTTATAAGGGTTGGGTGTACCCGATCAAAACATTTCTTCAAAATACATTTCTAAATCCATTTAAACACTTTGCTATTATTTTCGTTTATGCATTCTTTACCACGTTTTAAACTTAGCCAATGCTTAACACATGCGTACATATATAATTTAATATAAATATATATATATATATATATATATATATATATATATGTATATATATATATATATATATATATATATATTGATGCAAGATAAAACCTTTCCATATGCTTTAACATTTTATATAAACAATTTCCATTAAACTTTTCAGTTTAACATTGATATTAAATTTTTAAAGCTGATTGTCAAATATTCGTTTTTCAGTGGCGATTCTTTCATTACTTATTACACATTAAATTCTCATTTCAAATCCGATAGTCCTTTTTCACCTTTTCCAAGAAAACCACAGCTACACATTAATCGCCTTCCATTTTAATCCACCATACACATTCATTTAAAGCCAAATGAACAAATTACCCTTGAGCACTAAAAAAACCACTCATTTTGGCCAACCTTTTTCCAACAATACTCTATAGACTTTATGACTCAAAATTATTCAAACGGTCTTCAAAAATTATGAAACTCTCAGATCAGTCCTTTATATATCCAATGACATCTACTTTAAATTTTCAATTTAAAATTCCTTCTCTCAAAGCCCTCAATCATATAACACAGGATTCTGACCATCATTTTGATGCCAGCAGTTAGGTGAATCTTGCCATTATCCTTGGTATGGATTGCTCATGAGTGAAATAGTTTCTTCCTCATTTGAAGCTATGGTTCCTAATGTTTCTCAGTGGAATCACCAGATTTGGATCACCAAAACTCAAGTTATTGTATTTACATCTAGATGACTCAATTTGGCAGAACAGAATCTGCACATAGCTCCCTTTATTGTTGTCTGGACACTTTGAGGTTACAATGGCACTTTATTCAGATGAGTACATTCCTGAAGTCTTTTACCACAATTTTGGATCACTCAATTTGATGGTGAAACTCCATATGGCCAAAACCCTACAATATATCCAAAAACAAAGCAAAATCAGTGAGCTCAGGCTCACCTTTCCAGAATCCCAGGGCTATGAGTTCTGTTTCTCTTGGTCCATATATAGAATTGTATCCTCTTATGGTTCTTTACCAATTGGAATCAATTCAGTGGATAAATATAACTTAATCTATAGCCAAAGCAAAAACAGGGGTTTTTACAGAAATTTGACAGCATTCCCTTTGCGCACACAACGCAGTCTTAATGCGTTCAAATCCTTTTCTTTTTCTAACCAATTCCAATGCATTCGCCTCGTTCTTAATCCTAACCAATTTCAACACTATCCTTACAAAATTCAACATCAAACCCTAACCATTCACTCCTTGATTTTTCAACTTCAACTAATCCATTTCTTTCTCATTCTATAATTATGTGATTCTTAAATACCCCAGATTCTACCATCCATACAGAAAAGTAAAGCATTAAATTATGGAAAACATCAAAATCAACTTTCCCACCATTAAAAACTTACTTGTTCTTGGTTTTCCATGATACTCTCTTGGGTTCAACATGATCTTGAAGAGCGAAGAAGGAGAAAAATAATCCCACCTCACCTTGCTCCCCTTGGCCTCGCGTTTTCTCCTTCCTTCTCTTTTCTTTCCTCTCTTTTTCTCTTCTTTTCACCCTTCTCCTCCTCTCTAGTTTGTAAATTTTGAGACCAAATATGGGTTTGGCTTTTGTCTCCCTTCCAAAATTGCCAGCGAAAAATCCGATCCCATTCTGTGATCATAACTAACAGCCTGAGGTGCGATTGGCTCTTGTGCCAAAATATCGTTGGTCCATTCTCGCGATATTTTAATTATAGCCATTAGAAGGTTTTAATTGGCTCTCACAGAAAATATCTTATATAGCGATTTTATCTCGGTTTCACCTTATCTTTTGCTTTTATACGATTCATAAAAATATTCTATAGTCGTCCTAAACGGAAATTATTGTGAAATATTTTAATTAAATCTTCACACATTGGATTCCAGGCTCTAAATCTTTGAAATCGGATTTAAATCTATTCGTCGGAAGTCGGACAATAGCGTATTATCAGTGCGTTAGGATACCTTCAAAATATCCAAACGGACTCCATTTCAGTTTCGTTAGACTCTATGATTTTTCGGAAATTTTCATATTTTTACATTAATTCCGAAAATTTCATAGCCTTGAGGCTCAAATTTGATCGGAAATCACTATTCCTTAAATCAATTCTCTTCTAAATATGGGTTCAAAGTCATGAGGCATTTCACTAAAAATTCCTCGCAAACCCCTCCATCAGGATATAATAAGAAAATCACTATTCTTCCAGATGATTAATTTTAGAAGAAATTTCACTTTATGCCCCCAGTGGCGTCAGACATTCTAAATTAATCTACCCTCGTTTCTATCATTGGATATCATTGGGTTCGAAAACTACTATTATAACATTGATCGGGTTGGTTTAATCACCTCCTTATAAAAGTGAAACATTCGATACATCAAAGGAGATGGGAATAATGCACTCTTCATACGCTCCTCACGCTCCCATGTAGCTTCCTGCACGTGACCTCCTGATACGCCGCAGTGGAATAGAGTCTTGTTGCGCAGAACTTGCTCTCGACGGTCGAGGATCTGCACTGGTTCCTCTTCGTATATCAAATTCTCACCGTATTTCCCTTTGGTTAACTCTATCAATACATGTGAAGGGTCTGGTATATACTTGTGGAGCATAGAAACATGGAAAACATCGTGAATGCGATCGAGGTCAGATGGAAACTCCAATCGATATGCCACCTCCCCAATCCTCTCAACAACCCTGTATGATCCAATATACCGTGGACTCAGCTTTCCACGTTTCCCAAATCTTAGTAAGCCCTTCCATGGGGAAATCCTCAAAAATACCATATCCTCGAACACTAGGTCCCTAGCGATTGTCGCATAACTTTTACGTCGGTCTTGTGCGATTTTCGATTATCCGCCTGCTTTGATCTTATCACAGAAGTCACTTGGACAATTCAGGACCTCTAATTTCACTTCGCCTACCTCATTCCAGGCCCGAGTTCGACATTTTAGGTCATAAAGGCGCCATGAAACACATCTGGCACGATGGCATTGTGTATCTGAACTCCATCAGGGTAGATGGGTGTCCCCGGCTCCCTCTAAACTCCTATAACACATGCCTTAAGTATCCTCTAAAGTACGTATAGTCCTCTCGGATTGGTCATCGATCTGTGGATGAAAGAAAGCCCCGTCACGAAGTACGGTTTAGTATACAAAGCATTATTAGACCAGCCGTAAATTAAGCACAGGATCTGTCTGAAACAATGGAAAGCGGCGTATGCGGTCGATGTCTCTGTATAAAATTAAGCCTTATCCAGCTGAATCGCTATTCTGATGGGTAGGAAATGGGTGATTCGTCGATGCATCTCTGATCACCCATATGGTATCATGGCCCTCACGTGTGCTGATCTACCCTTGAAATCCATAGTGATTCTCTCCCGTTTCTACTCAGGGATGGTAAGCGTAATAGTCTTGCGGGCTTACGATGTTCGCTTTTACCTACTCTCTTTGACATAATAGAGACATCCCCGGAGGCAGTGCGCAATATCCCTCTTCCTTACCCTTCCACCAGTAGTGTTCCTTTGGGTATGATACATCTTTATTCTTCCCGGATGCATAGCATAAAGCCCGGAGGAATGGAGAAGCTCATAATCTCTCTCCTCACATCACCCACCACATCTGTTTGGCCTCTGTCCACTTTGGTGCCATCCTCTCTCAATGACCAATCCTGATTGCTGAGTCTATTTCACCTCTCAGCTACTGCTCATGGATCCTGAATCCCAGGCTCTCAATCTTTGTCTATGTCTGGACGTACATGAAATCATGGCTAACGATTACTCTGAATCGTCAGTTCAGTCTCACCCAGGACCTCAATTCTGGTCGGGGAAGATGCACGACCCTCAAATTGCAATAAGGAACTGTGGGTCTCCTACTAAGGCGCCACACTTTCCATTCGCCTTTCAGCGAGGATGATATTCAATGGTACATTCATAATCCTTGATCGAGTTCAATCCATCTCCTGTCTCATGTTCGATTCATACGATAGCAGTCTGCAAGCTCTTATGATCCGTAAAATCCTGGGGCACTCCTTAAGTAGTAATGCCTCCATATCATAGAGGCAAATACTCTGAGTATAGCTCAAAGGGTCGTGTGGATGATTACATTCATGCTTCTTCAATTTCCTAGAAGCATATGCAATCACCAATTGCATTAATACATAGCAGACCACGCCTAGAGGCTTCGCAATACCGCTGAAGCCATCGCCTGATGGAAGTGTAAGTCTCTGCGGGGCTGGTCAATCTCTTCCCGGTTCATCGAAACTTCTGGCGACAAGCCTCGACCATAAAAGCGGTTCCTCTTTCCTTGTCAATCTAGTCAAAGGTGCGGCTATCTTGAAAATCCCTCAGCAGACCTTTACGGTAATACCACATTTGAAAACTTCTTATACGGCATAACCGCGCCCAGGAGGTTTCGATTCAACAACCCAGGGCCTTGCGGATCACGAGACCCCCTCTGCGAAACTATGTCCCAAAAGGCGACCTTTGCCGAGCCAGCGACACTTACTAAGTTTGGCATATACTTAGATGTTCCTTATTTGGGAACTATCTCGTGCTCACATGTTCTTCTCCACTTCCGAATATATCAATATATCGTCGATAAACCGATAAAAAACTTATCTAAGTAAGGGTAGAAAATCACATTCATGGATCCATAAAAGAATTTGGGACGATACGTAAGTCAAATAGCATAGCTAGAAACTCGAAAATGCCCGTCTGAGTGTTACGAATCTTTGTCTTGGAAACATCCTCATCATGAACTCTCAGTGATGATAGCGACCTCAGGTAATCTTGGAGAATACCTTAGCTCCTGTAGTGATTAAGATCATCAAATCTCGGAAGAGGATCTTTCGATTACGTATTGTTACCTTATTGACTCATGTAATCAATACACTTAATCGCATGCTTCCGTCCTTCTTCACAAATAAAACCCCGATTGCTCCCGAGTGTGCTCGATCGTGAGCCTTGTTGACCATTTCTTCCATACGGCCTTAAGTTCTTTTTAGTGCGGGGAGACCTGCCATCAGCGGCGGCGCTCGTCGGTTGTCCAGGTAACTCAGTGTCAATCTATAGGGGTAATCACGGAAGATCATCTGGAAACACATCTAGAATTCTCACGACTCTGGAATGTCTTCCAGTCTCGCATCTCACCTCAGCTACATAGGCTAGATACCGGATATGACTTTGAACATCTTCCCGGCCGTCATTACGGACATCATACTTGAGAGGACAATCTTCCTTACCCGGTAATCTACGAGCCAAAGTCTGCAGACTTAACTTCTTTCTGAAGCCAATTATGGTGGTGTGATGTCGGGGCGGTCCATCCACAATACGCCGAAGTCTGGATGTCTCGGTGGCCATAAACTCATGGCCCTCGATAATCCTCTGACCCGTATCTATGCGCTGCTAAGTGAATCTCACACGTAGGAAGGGGAGACTACCATACTACAATATATGGGCTGTATCTCTATGTTCCTTGTCTGATAAATTTCATGAGAAATAAGCAGTGAGTAGCACCCCGGATCTATCAAAACCCATAAGCATCCTATCAAAAACTTGGATAGTACTTGTCATGACCTCTGGTCTTACATACACCTCATCTTTGGGTGACTACGGCTTACCTTCTTTAGTAATAAGGTCATCCATCATCTCACAGATGTCGACCTCTACACATAGTCCTCAGGATAAGTAAATGTAGTGGGGCTCTTTCACAGAGGCCTGCCACGACTACGACCTTGACCTCTACCAACCTTGTTTGCCTCACATCCCTGCTCTGTCCCCTCGATCCCACTTTGCGAGAAACTATCATGGGCACTCTTTGGCGAGATGTCGGCTATCCGCGCCAAAGCAGCTGTCCGTGCGATTACGCACTCACCGTAATGGTTCTTCCACCCAGCTGAGCACACTTTGGCTTTGGACGCGAGCTATCGTGGCTGTTGTTCCCCAGCTGAAGCGTGCCCCACGATTGGGCATCTTTGCCAGGTCGCGTGTCTTTCCTCCCTCTTGAGCGCTTCTTTGGGCCTCCCGAACACCGTCGACCCGCTCCGTTTGTCCTTGGCCGGGCGTAGCACGAAATTTCAACCCGTGCTCTCTCTTCTTGTGGCCTCTACTGCAATGATGCGTGGTATTGAGTACTGTTGGCGCTCTTTGTGAATTCTATTGTTGGACTAAGACTCACTGACAAACCTCTTGGTCTTGAAACCGTCATCACGATAAATGGAACATGTCGACGAGCTCGAAAAAACTACGCTCATAATCTGTAGCAGAGAGTTGTCCCCGCTGCTCGGCTAAAGAACTCTCGGCCTTCGCATCTGTGCTTGTTGGAACAAACTATCTTGTAAACTCTTCCTTAGGCGTGCCCGGGACCTCCCTCTGTGGGCATCTCCTGCAGGCATCTCCCTGCAGACTGCCCTCCGCATCGCGCTCATCCATTAGGAGAAAGGCAGAAAAAGTGACCATCTGCTCCTCTGTACACTACATCACCTGGTAGACCCGCTCATTTCCCTCTAACCATGGCCAGAAGCCTTTTAAGGTCTCAATCCATCATAGTTCCATGCCTAGCTTCGCCCCTCTCTATAGAAGCTAAATACCATTTGTCGTAATACGATGGTAAGTGAGTCATCTCTCTAAGATTATCTGTCCTCCCACGACCTCGAAGCGTGGCTCTGTTTATGTAGCAAAGTGGCTACAGAGCATAGGGTCACTATGTGCGTGGAGTGGAAGGGACTTATCGAGACTCATCAACATGTTCCTCGGGTGGTGGTACACTAATGCCTCGAAGCTACTGGTGTGAGGTCGGCCTCGGCAGCATTTTCTATAATTCAAAAATTTAATATGTCATGTAATGCATATATGATTTTAAATCACATAAACTAATTTATTCAATTTTAAAATAAAACATTAAGAAACAATCATATGAAAATAAAATTTTCAAATCTTTATAACATTTTCAAATAGTGGCTCACGATACACATTGAGGATCCCAACGGGATTAACCTCATGAATCAGGGGGACCTCTCTGACACTCCAAAACGGATATAGAAACATTTCTTAAAACCATCAAATTGAAATAAAGTGACGAACCCCTTTACAATCTTATATCTTTATAACATAATCGGAAGTGAAGTGGTAATTTTTTTTTTCAAACACTTAGATTTTTTGAAAATCGGCCGAGTTTCTCGTTTTTCGGTTTCCAAATTTACAAACCCCATTAAAAAGCATTTAAAACACTTATAAACTTCAATTTTCAACTTTATATTAGGACTCCTGCGTCCTAGCCAAATCAAACACAATATACATACATATACATTTATTTACTTCAAAATCAATCAAAACATTCAAACCTTAACAATTCTATGCATTTTTATCAAAAAAGTTTGGGCTTGGCTAGGGCTTAAAGCGGCAGCCTCGTGCACTTAATCACTTTGAGGATTAAAGCTCCGTGATTCCTTTTTCAAACTATATACATATATACATATATAAACAAAATATTCAATATATACAATATAAAATATTTATAGAATGAAGTCCACCAATCAATCTCACCAGTAAGCTCTGACTCTTGCCTTGAGGGGGGATGTCTATCGGCGCACCTATCTTGGTTCCTGAAAATGGTTTTGAAACATACGAAAACGGAATGAGCTAAGGAGCCGGAGTGAGTATACCTTTTATTTAGATAGCATTTTCGATATATAGCAGAAGTGATAATGCTTATATAATTAAAATCAATTTATGCTTTAAACTTTCTTTCTTTATTTCTTTCTTTCTTTCTTTCTTTCTGATGGAACCCGGGGATCGCTTTTCGCCGAGTTTTCGGTGCTGACCGGTGAGGACAGTCTCATTAGATCTGTAACCATCTCATTCTTGAGCTTCCACGCTTTGCATAGGGTTCTAGTCGTAACACTTTATCACGTGTAAGGATGTTACTCTAAACACCTGTTTCCCTCCTCGGTTAGTAACCTATAACTTTACCCTCTAAATCCTTATACACTTAAAATTACCTCGTAGATGTCAGTCATAGCAGTCATATAGGGTTAGGGTAACCATCGATCTAAAACATTTCTTCAAAATACATTTTCTAAATCCATTTAAACACTTTACTTTATTATTTATACATTTATGCATTCTTTACACATTTTTTAAACTTCCATAATGCCTTAACACATGCATACATATATAATTTAATATAATATATATATATATATATATATATATATATATATATATATATATATAACATATATATATATATATATATATATATATATATATATATATATCTCTCCTCACTCTCTTTCTATATATATATATATATATATTGATGCAAGATAAAACCTTTCCATATGCTTTAACATTTATATAAACATTTCCATTAAACTTTTCAGTTTAACATTAAAACCATTCACTTTTAAAACTCAATTGTCAAAATATCATTTTTACACTCACAGTTCACCGCTCAATCCCGCTTGCTTCCGTCGAATTCCGTTTCCCGTCCGATAGTCATTTCATTTTCAAAGAAAACTGAACCTACATTAATCCTGCTTCCATTTTAATCCACCATACACATTCATTTTAAAGCCAAATGAACCGATTACCCATACCCAGGCACTAAAAAAACCCACTCATTTAGGCCAACCTTTTCCAACAATACTCTGGAGCTTTATGACTCAAAAAAATTATTCAAACGGTCTTCAAAAATTATGAAACTCTTCAGATCAGTCCTTTATATATCCAATGACATCTCTTTAAATTTTCAATTTAAAATTCCTTCTCTAAAGCCCTCAACCATATAACACAAGTTACAGCATGTTTTTGATGCCAACTTGGTTAAGTCACTGAATCACCTACTGTTATCCTTGATTTATGGAATCTTAACTCCATAAATTGGAAATGGTTTCTTCACTCATTTGAAGCTATGGTTCTAATGTTTCTTCTCCAATTGGAATCACTCAATTTGGATCACCAAAACTCAAGTTATTGTATTTTACATCTAGATGACTCAATTTATTCAGAACAGAATCTGCACATAGCTCACTTTGACAAGTGTCTGGACACTGGGGTTACAATTTAGCACTTCCTTCCAGATAAATTTTTTCCCTAGAGTCTATTTTACGCAGAATTTTGAATCCTCAATTTGGATGAGTGAAACTCCACTTATAGCCAAAACCCTACAGCCATATCCAAAACAGAGCAAAGTGATGAGCTACGAGCTCATTTCGATCCATGTTGGGAGCCTTAGAGCTTCTATTAATTTTCTCTTGGTCCCTTATATATATTTGTAGCCATACCTCTTATGGTTCTTTACCAATTGGAATCAATTCATTTGGATAAGTATAACTTAATCTATAGCCAAAACAAAAACAGGGGTTTTACAGAAATTTTGACAGCATTCCCTTTACTTTACACCATGATCTTAATGCCCTCAATTCAAATCCTTTTCTTTTTCTAACAATTCCAATGCATTATACCTCAATTTCATAAATCCTAACCAATTTCCAACATATCATACAAAATTCAACATCAAACCTAACCATTCCACTCACTTGATTTTCAAACCTAACCTAATCATTTCTTTCTCAATTTCCTATCAAATTCATCATGATTCAACCTTAAATACCCCAATTCTACCATCCATACAAAGCAGCATTAGGTATGGAAAACATCAAATCCAACTTTCCCACCATTAAAAACTTACTTGTTCTTGGTTTTCCTTGGCTCCTACTCTCTTGATTCCACTTGTAGATCACTTGAAGAGCTTGAAGAAAAATAATCACACCTCACCTTGCTCCCCGCTAGCTCAGCGTTTTCTCCTTCCTTCTCTTTTCTTTCCTCTATTTTCTCTTCTTTTCTCCCTTCTCCTCCTCTCCCCTATGGTTTGCATTAAATTTTGAGACCAAAATATGAGTTTGGCTTTTTTGTCTCTAACCAAAATTGCCCTTAAACGAAAATCCCATTAGTCCATTCTCTTGAGTCCACTAACTAACTTAGCCCTAAAATTTTTTGATTGTCTCTTGTGCCAAATCTCATTGGTCCATTCTCATGATATTTTAATCATAACTTAGCCATTAAGAAAGGTTTTAATTGGCTCTCACAAGAAAATATCTCCCTTATAGCAGATTTTATCTCAGTTTCACCTTATACTACTTTTATACTGATTAAATGTCAAAAATATTCTATGGTCATTAAACTTCAAATTGACCATGAATATTCTAGTACAAATCCTTCACATTGGATTCAGATAAATCAGAAATCGGATTTAAAATCATTAAAATCGGAAATCCGGACAATGGCGTATTAATATTCGAATTACGTTCGGATCGCCTGGAAACTATCCAAACGGACTCCGTTTCAGTTTCGTTAGACTCTATGATTTTTTCCGAACATTTTCATATTTTTCATTGATTTAGAAAAATTTCAGCGAGCTCCAAATTTGATCAGAATCACTATTCACTTAAATCTCAATTCTCTTCTAAATATCGGTTCAAGTCATAGGAGGCGAAATTTCTTAAAAAATTCCTCTGAGCCTCCATCTCGATATAATAAGAAAAATCACTATTCCTTAGGGCATTCGATGAAAATTTTTGAAAAATTTCACTTTATGCCCAAATGACATCCGGAGCGTTCTAAATTCTAATCTACCATCGTTTCTATCATTGGACCTCTAATCAGTTCAAAAACTACTATTATAACATTTAATCAGGTTGGGGTTTTACAATCGCACCTTCTCTTAAGAAGAATTAACCAAGGGTTAAAGATATGAAATATTCTATTTGAAGAGAAGATATTACAATAAGTGAAAATATTACAATTCATGGGACATATCAACTGACAATAATCTTTGGATTCAATCTTGAAGTTGTTGTGTCGACTTTGGTCTTGTAAGACTACTAAATCCATATGCTTCTAATCAAACTCTCATTGCAGGCACTTATGGTTATATTGCACCAAATAAATTGTTTAAGCTTGTTTTTCATTACTACAATGAAAAAAAAATGCTGCTATTTTTAGTAGGGGAGGATTTAGTATAGGCTTAGTAGGGGCACCTGCCCTCACTTAACATATTTTTTTTTGAAATAAAAAATTCCCTTTAGGTCCCGAGGCTTGGAACCTGGGAACAAAGTTAATACTCCCACTAAAATGCATCAACCCTTTACCATTAGGGTTATACCCTTTGCCAATAATCCTTGCCAAACTTATGAAACTTAAATATGCCCTCTTTGAAACCAAATCCTAGCTCCATACAGTTAGATTTATGGTTTTTTCCCTAATAGCTACAATACTCAATACTTTATGTTTGTATCAGATTTAATGGTATTGAGGATTAAAGCATTGTAGGCATTTAGCACTAATAGTCGCAATAATCTAATCTTGTACCCGGTATTGAGATAGAGTTTCTCTCATAGTTTTTTCCTTTAAAGGTTTCCAAGTAAATGTTTGTGTTCCTGGTTCTCATATTTTTTTTCTTGTTGCTTATTTTGTTTTTTCTTTCACAGCTACCTGTATTTTTTCTTTTTCCAATATGTGTGAAATAAATGCTTTTTTTCCCTTTTTACATGTTGCAAAGATTGCTTACAACATGTTTGTTAGTAAAATGTGATATTGATAGCTTTGAAATTCGTTCCACACTAGAGACAATAATGAGAATGCATCTAAGAAACTTCTCACTTACCCTATTATCATTGTTTCCATCATCAATACAAAATATTTTTCTAAAAGATATCTTAGATCCGCGTCTTTGACCTCAAAATCAACAAGTTGTAGATGATATAATTCTCATAGTAATAATGACACTTAAATGCATACATTTAAAACCCCATTTTCATCCAACAATGGAAGAAGTATGCCGGGAGCTTCTTGTTAGTAAGTTGTTTACCCTACCTTTTGATGCAATTTCACTTATGCAATTGAGAGATCAAGAAGTTTAAGTGGGCTATTAAAGAGTGATGATCTGAAATGAGAAGGGTTTGTTCTTATGTGTTGTACTAAAGAGAATAATTATGATAATTTTAAATTTGTATCAAATGCAAGGTCATGTAAGGTACTGTGGTTGGAATTCTTTCTCATTATATATTAGTCTCCTGTCACTATAATTAGTCCTTCCAATTATTAAGATCTTTCTTTATTCTTTCATCTTTTTCCCTACTTTATATTTATGAGAAAGAAAAAACAATGATAGGGATCACTATTACCTTATAACTATTATCAAAATTTGACATCTTATTTCATAGTTTCTCGTATTTTAAAGAAGATTAACAGTTTATACACATTTATTGTACTAAACATTCATCATTTCAAAAGACAAAAATCCTTCTAATTTTTCTTTCCTTTTTTTTTCACATCCATTTACTTTGCATTACATCATACTATTTTGTTCCTCAAAAATTTGTTCCTCACCCCTTCCCTACTTATGCCAACCCGTGCTCTTAACCACTTGAACTAGGTCTCATTGGCATTTTTCTTTTCCTTTTAACAATTAATGTAATGGGTAATATTTATGGAAAAGGTAAGTTGTATAATTGTAGTATATTTACATCAATATGGTGAATATAATAAGTTTACTCTCTTACTATTAAAATAATATCTTATTTATTAATTTTTCTAATAGATATAAAATTATTTGATTATATATATATATATAAGAAGACCACTTATTAAAAACATCCAGAGGAATGTAGAAACCACTAGGATGAGATTCAAACACAAATCATATACTATGTGATGCAATATCAGAAATTATGATAATTGACTCTTCCTAAGTCTTCTTATTGGTCTTTTAGTTGTAAATATGGTGTGCCGTAAGGAAAATTCTATGAATCTTTATTAGGAAAAGCCTACCCAACATGCATGGAATATGAAGGAAATTGTTTAATGGATTTTGGCTTCTGGAATTTATGCCCTACCTAGTTCCTAGTTTGCTATACTCATATGTTGGTCACCATTCTTTCAATTAATTCTTCTAAGTCGATCTTCTTATTGATCTTTTGGTATAAATATGATGTAATTTTATCCATCTTTGATCAATATCAAATAAATAACAAAGCCTACTCAACTTGGAATATGGGTTGAAATTTTTTTTAATGGATTCCAATGATTCTGGAAATTATGTCATGTTTCCTAATTTGCTATGTCCATATGTTGGTTGTCATTCTTTAAATTAAATGAGCTCTTCTAAGTCTTCTTATTGGTCTTATTGGTCATCCTTTTTAAATTAAGGACCCTAAATTACCTGGCTCTTGTTTTGTGTTGATTCTTGGGAAAATAACGAAGAAACAAAGAATATTAAAAAAAAAAATTAATTGTTAATATTAATTTTGGTTATTATGTAAAAGTTTCAGAGATTTTATATAGATTCAGTTAAAAATTTATATGCATTTTAAATTATTTAATATTTATATAGATAAATCAAAATAAATGAATGAATTTGAAATAAGAAGCAAAATACATATACTCTTTTCTTTTAACCCAATAAAGTTGTTGATACTTTAAGTCATTAAATTAGTTTATCAAAACTTTAAATAACTTTTCAGTATTTTATATGTATATATATATATATATATATATATATATATATAGATAGATGTGTGTGTGTGTGTCCTTTGATGTTTGATTCTCGACTTTTGGTTTATTCTAAGTCTTCCTAGTTTATATTTGAACAGGGTGTAGCTTGCAAAATTTTATGAATAGATCCATGATTGATCAACATCAATCAATGTTTTTTCTTCAAATTATTGGATTGCAAGCCTACTTAACGTAGAATATGGGGTGCAACTTTTTCTTGGATATCTATTTCATGCTCATGGAAATTGAATCTCTACTTTTGGTTGACTCTAAGTCTTCTTGGTTTGTATTTGAATAGGGTGTAGCTTGGAAAATTCTATGAATAGATCCATGATTGATCAACATCAATCAATGTTTTTTCTTCAAATTATTGGACAGCAAGCCTACTTAACGTAGAATCTGGGGTGTAACTTTTTCTTGGATATCTATTTCATGCTCATGGAAATTGAATCTCTACTTTTGGTTGACTCTAAGTCTTCTTGGTTTATATTTTAATGGGTGTAGCTTGGAAAATTCTATGAATAGATCCATGATTGATCAACATCAATCAATGTTCTTTCTTCAAATTATTGGACAGAACCTGCTGTAAACCATTTTTCTATTAGGTTTACATAAAATTAGTTTTTATTGTATTTTAAAATTCTTATTAAGAGATTTGATATTGCAATTGATGAAGTGGAATTTAATCTTCCAATGGGTTTATATATTATGATTGATGTTTATCCAATTTAATCATATTGGTCACAAAAATATCATTATTAGCTTTTAATTACCAAAAAATATCAGTAGAAAAAATATTGAGACGATTCAAATTGCCTTTACATATTATCAAATAACCGTTTTGTACTTGTATTGGCACCAAAACTTTAGAGGCGATTCACATCGCCTCAACAAGGGTGTCAGTTTAATTTTTAAAAAAATGGTGCTGACTCATGGGGCGGTTCGCTTAGCCCCTACAAATAAGTAGTGATTATGTCACACGTAGAGGTAGTTTTGAGTGCCGCTATAGTTACAATTGGGACGATTTTAATTGCCTCAATCAAACCGCCTCTATTAACCAACCACAATTGGACATAAGCGCACCTCCTAAATGGTAGAGGCGGTGTGATGCGGGGTGGTTTTGGGGCGGTTGTTGAGACCATTGCTACACTTTGTTGGGGCGGTTTAAATCACCTCTATAACCTTAAAAAACCGTCGTTGTATCCCATACTTGTTGTAGTGGATTAATCTTTCCAATTATTGCACCATCTATTAAGAAGAACTAACCAAGGGTAAAAGATATGAGATATTCTATTTGAAGAGAAGATATTACAATAAGTGAAAATATAACATTGAAATTTTTTTTTTATACAAATAAAAAAAAAAAATGGCAAACCAAGGTCAAGTTAAAATTATAAACAATAAGTGATAAAATAAAAATGGTAAAATGATAAAATGATTTAATACACTTTTAATTTTATTTATATGTGATAAGTTTCATAAAATGAATAAACATTTTATTTAGCATTGATATAAAAAAAAAATCTTATCTCCTAAACATCTAAATAATAAAACATAAACATAATTTTTAAATCTAAACTCTATAATATCAAATTAATAATGTAGTATAATAATATATATAAAAAATTATCAAGAATTAACAATTTATGTTATAATATTTTTTATTTTTGTCCACAATGCAATTCTATTTATGTTATGATGTTCTTGTTTATTGTTTTTTATTGATTATCAAAATGGATAAAATTAATAAATATAAAAAATCGAAAAGTTTCATGAAAAAAAAATGCAATGAGGATATTGTTGAGTCTAAGATTGTCCATATCTTTGTCTCAAGGAGTCTACAAGAAGATAGGTACTTCAGATATCGAGCTTGATGAAGATTTTTTGAAATAAAGGTAAAGTCCCTCGCAGGGTTGTGCCAAACATGGGAAGTTCGAACTAGAAGGAGAGCAGTCGTGGAAGTGGTTCAAACTAAGGTAATTTTGTCTTGTGGGCGTGCCAAACATGGTCGGACTAGATGGAGAGCAACCGTGGGGCGCGCGATGATTATGCTAGCAGAATTCGGAACTTGGGGAGCAAATGTGATGAACTGAGAAATCTATTTGGCACATGGATAGATAAAGATCAAATCACAAAAGATTCGGATGTCTAAGCTGTCAACCAGAATTGGAAACTTTTTAGGATTCTATTATGAAGAGGATACTTGAGCATCAAGTTTCCTAATTCTGATGTGATAGCTTAAAGAGAAAGAGCAGGAAAATAGAATGTAAGTTGGAGTCATATTAGGATATTGATCCATTTGTATCAGAACTTCAAGACTAATTAGCAAGACTATAAATTCAAGACTTTGGAAGTTATCAACACGAACTTTAGGAGCAGAGCTTGAGGAAGAACAAACGGAGTTCGGACGTGTTGAAAGAGTACGAAGTGCAGATATATACTTGGTTGAGGTATTGCATGTTAAAAGTCTTTCATCTTTAGTGAAAGATAATGTTCTTTATTTTCTTCATCTTATATTGATGTAATGTGTGTATGAGTGTGCGATGCTATTGAGAGGGGAATGGAGGGAATTTATTATGAATTCCACTATGAGTGATTAGGTTTTAAGAAGAAGTGTGGGTAGAGAGGGAGTCTCGTACCACCACATAAGACTAATTATAAACCTTGAATCTGATAAGTGAAAATCCTTGCATCTAGGCACGCCCCGTGGATATAGGCAGGTTGTCGAACCACGTAAAAGATTGTGTGCTTATACTTTACTACAAATTATCTCACTTGCTCTGCACACACTAAGATCTATAGGAGAAGTTCAAACATACTGCCCAATCTTCAACGAGATCACAATCGAACATCAAAGACTATTACCTCGAACATATAATATAAATAAATAAGTGCAAAGGCGAAAAATTCATCACATGGAAGAGGGAAAAAATTGAAAACCATCATGCAAGAAAAATGCATAGTGGATAAAATATAATAAATAAATAAGTGCAAAAGACTTGGAAATGTGCATCACATGGAAGAAAAGGGTAAAAATTAAAAAGAATGGATAGACTTGACTTGTCATCTCAATGATCCTTAAGTTTTTCTTTTTTATGAGTGGAATTCCTCATGTTTGACACTTTAGAAACATTTCTGTGGGTAAACATCATGAATAACGAGGACACCTTTATATTGAAATGCGATTGCCAATAAGATTTTATAAGAGGCTTTGGCAGCACGTACGATTTCCTTCACGGAAGAGAAAGTGGGCCAGTCAATGACTTCCGACCCACTTTATATTTACATTATAAAGTGGGTGCTTATTTTATGCAATGATGAATAAAGTAGTTAGATAGAATTAAAGATGGTGTTATTTGTTAATTATTTATTAATTTTTAATTGATTCAAGTTAGCAAAGTTTCGAATATCTAAAAAATACTTAATCAAGTTCAAGTTTTGAGTTTTTTAATCAAGTCAAACTCAAGCTTGGTTTTATATCGACTCAACTCAATTACACCCTTAATTCTAGGATGACACTCAAACACCAAATGATGATGTCATATTAAGAAATTATGGTACTATTTTATATATTATTTACTTATAATATGTTAAAAGGTCACCTATAAATGTCTAAGACTTTTTTTTCTCGTTCGTGGAGTGCATGTTCAGTGTTAGGTTTGCTTCTTTCCAGACCACACAGCGTTCATAATAGTGGCCAAGTGAGTTTGTCAGCTTATAGTGGATTTTGTCATATTACTTGAAATCTAAAGAAATTAGTGAAGCGCTCCATAATAAAGAGATACATTTGTCGGCTCTTTAGTTTATTTCTCGTTAGCGATTTACCCACTAATCATGTGTCATGTAAAAGTTTTCAAAATACATTTTATCAAAAAATCAATTCATCCCCACCATGTGATGAGAAAAGGTCATTGTGGTAGGAAAGGAAGTGGCAATATAGGCACCCTTTCCCTTATAACCCCTCAATTGACTACCCTCGAGTGCGAAACCTTGTTTTGTGTTTGATTCTTGGAAAATCTTAGATGAAACAAAAAGAATAGTAATTGCTAATATTAATTTGGTTATTATGTAAAAAATTCAGAGATTTTATATATATTTAAGTTAAAGAATCTTATGTGTGGTATTGATTCTCTATTTTGATTGACTCATCTAAGTCTTCTTGGTCAATATTTAAATAGGGTGTAGCTTGGAAAAATTTAACTTTTGATTGCGTTGTCTAAGTCTTCTTGGTCTATATTTAAAAAGTGTATAGCTTAGAAAATTCAACATCAATCAATGTTTTTTCTTCAAATTATTGAATAGCAAGTCTACTTAACGTAGAATTTGAGTTGACTTTTTCTTGGATATTCCATACCATTTTTTTTTTCAAAATTTTGAAGTTTTAACTTTGTGGATGTATATAAAAATTATTTAATATGATGACATTATTCTCAACAATAATATTTCTATTTCGTGCTCTTGGAAATTACAGCATAGCCCGTAATTTTTGTATCCATACGATGATGTAGGTTGAATATGTATTTCATTTTATTGGAAAGAAATAATTAGTGCAAACACATTTTGAAAACCTAACAAGAAATAAATACTGGATTATTAAAAAGTAAACTGGTATCAATACTTTTTTTTTATTATTTGTTAGATAAGTAAATAATAATTAATCAAAGACTTCATGAAATTCAAAAGATAATAGTTTTTGTTAATTAAGAGTATTGAAATTAGAGGTCTTAGATTTGTGTGTGGATGGAGTGTTAAGGTATTAGGTAATACGATATCACGAATGATGTCGACATTAGCCAACTAAAACCCGACCACGAATAATAAAGCGTGTCAGCATTCGTTTACCAAACTCAATCATTTATTTTTCGTGTTGACGGTCGACACGAATATAACTCATTTAATTTGATTATTTAAAATAATAAGAATTATAATTAATAATCTATATTTAATATAAATAACCTATTAAATAAGTTAATTAATTAATATAATAATTAAACGGGTCAATTTAGGTTAAATTCGTGTTGGGTAGGTCAACATAAATATGACCCATTTATTAAACGTGTTAGACGGGTCAACATGAATATGACCTAAACACGATTATACTCAACCCAAACCCGCAAAAACAGTGTTAGGTTCGTGTTGTGTTCACGTGTCGTGTCAAATTTTACCAACCCAAATTGAAATTAATTATAAAGGGGTACTCAGATGAGAAGGAAAAAGAGGACTTAAATGTAAACTTGCATGGAGCAAGGTAGAAGAATATAGGCAAAGCCAGTTGGATGGAAAAGGATTAGCGTGTAAAAGAAATTTGATGACTGATAGGGTTTGAAAAATAAGGTTCGCAAGCCCACACACCAAGCCCAAGAAAGAGGCCAGCCTAGCGAAACACGAAGGCCCATCAGTTGAATTCCAAAGGAGAGGTTTGCTGTGGGGCACTCAAGCCTTTGCATGACATTTCGACCTTTGGGTGACCGGAAGAGGTCAATCAGCAGCCCCGAAGGCCACTTATGGAAAATCTCCACAGTACGAGAGAAAATAGAATGAGTACTAATATTATCATTCCATGAGTCAGCCAAATCTCCTGATAAGGAAGGAAGATTATCCCGAATAAACTACTCTTTCTATATCCTATACCAAATCCGATACGATTTATAATAGAAATATCCCGTCAGTAGGAGAATATCTACTATAAATACAAGATTCACCCCATGATTGAAAGGTACGCAAAAACATACACCTTATAGAGTCTAAGCGGTCTCTTTTTCTCCTGTAAAGCCGACTTAGGCATCGGACGACCATGGGCGAAGCCCTGACCCTTCTACCTTGTGTTTGCGGAGAGGTGCTATATCAGCTTTGCGGATCAACGATTACGTAATCATACCTCGGCCAGGCGGGCGTTCCAAAAGCATCGACCCGCCCGACCAATCCGGGTCCGGCCAGACCCTACGAAGCTGGGCGGTCCAGGTTGAAAAAGGCATCATCGGTTGGCGCGTGCGTAGAGCAGCCGGTTCAGCACAAATATAAGCGTTTCCGATTCTTGATGGTATTGACTCGAATACAAGCGGAAGCGGCGCTAATCCTCAGGATGAAGGACCCGGCCAAGCGCGAGGCGGCCGACCTCGTGCGGTAGAAACGTCACGAAGCGGCCGCGAGGGCGAGGTGGGAAACGCCGCCTCACCAATCAACGTCCCGACGAAAAGTTAGAGCAGCTCACGAGACGGTCAGGCAACCGGGAGGCGCGACAAACTCAGGAAGGTCGCTGACAAGCTCCCCATGAAGGGCGACACAATGTTGGTATTCCCCGAAATTTGAAAGCAGGCGAATCCGATCGTGCGGGAGCACGGACCACATCTAGCCGGAAGAAGGCAGCGAAGCGCGTGTGGAAACACGTCGGGAATGGAGAATTCGCCATCCTGACATAGACCTCGGGGTAGGGTTAGAACCTCCGGCAAGAGCTTTCGGCCGCGTGAAGGAGGTGGTAAAAGGGAAGAGCTCTGACACTATGGACACCTTAGTCTGACAAAGCAGAGTCACCTTATCGGTAGGGGTACTCCACTTCCCCCAACCCGACCAAGTTCGGAATGCCACGAGGTCAGGCGCGATGGTGCCCAGAGATCCAGTCGATCATCTCAACGCACCTACAAAATCAAATGTTTGCATGGGTATTAAGATCCCGGTGCGATCGCGAGCTTCGCTATCACCACAAGGCCCGACGTTGGCCTGGTTCAATAGACTCCCACCATCATCGATCTCCTGTTCGGGGGGCTGCCGTTCGTTCGTCTCTCACTTCATTGGAGCAGGGCGTCAGAAAGCTTAAGTTACCATGCGCTGTATCAAACGGGGCCGCGCCACGAAACGAGGGTCTATGTCCGGCGATTCAATCTTGAGTCTACGAAGGTAGATATACTGAGAAGTTCGCGATCACTGTGTTCATGGCTAGCTTAGGGATTCAGTCGAAAGACTTATGTTTTCCATCTCCAAAATCCCAACGAGCATGGCGAGAGAGTGCTTTCGCCAAAAAGCTCGGGAAATATATTAACGGTGAAGAGGCCCCTCATATCCAAGAAGAGAGCTCTCCATCCACAAGAAAGCGAGACGGGCGGCAGCGGGCCGAAGCCCCCGAGAGAACTGGCGACAGCGTCTCCAAAGAAGAATGGGAGCCGGTCTCAGCGTGGCAACCTTAAGTCGTTTGGCTACGCGATCCAGAAGGCGGCGGCGTTGTCGCCCTAGCGCTTCACCCCTTCGCGGCCTCGGTATCCACGGGTCTGCGAAGTATGAAATGAGCGGTTCACGAGATGGCCAACTCAAATGAGTCGGACCTACGGCCGAGAGCGCTCGAGTGCTGCCCGAGTTCCGCGAGGACTGGGACCGCCCGCGGGGCGGCGCATACGACAGAAATAGAGTGCACTTGATGGCGCGGATACCTCCAGCTTTATATCCACGAAAAATTAGATCGAGTGGCTTCCAGGCCGGGTTCCGCCCGGCAACCACCTTTCGATGAATGGCGACTCGGCTGACAACGCCTTGGTGAAATCCGAGGGTAATCTCGGAGGATTTGCGGGAGGAGAATCTAGTTCGACATAGAAGGCCACTGCGAACCAATTCGGCGAATTAGCGAAATAAGCAATGTCAAACTACCGCGACTCGACCACGTCGATCACTTTCTCGACTGGACTTGGAGGAATGCGGCTTCCCTCATAGCGACCCGCGCGGTAGTTGCGTGCGATAGTAATGCCAACAAAGCAGTCCATCGAGTCTAATTGACAACGGGGTTCGGTGACATCATCTTTGCGTTAGCCGATAAAATGGGCGCCGGAAGGGGCGGAACACAGTCCAATGCTCACCTACGGGGTTCTGCGGAAAAAGTACTGCCTCTGGAAGGCTCAGTACAACTAGTACTCACCTTGGGAGATCCTATGCCGAACCGCGACCGACAAGGTTCCTCGTCGTAGACTCCTCGTCTGCTTACAACATGTTGTTGGGGCGGACCTTCTACTCCCTGCATCTGTGAAAACTGTCCCTCGCATATCATAGTGATCAAATTTTATCGTAAACGGGGTAGGAATGGTTCGAGAGACCAGCGAGTGGCCCGGGAATCTTTACTCGGCATCCATGAAGCAGAAAACGGTTGACAACATATACGGGCAGGCTCGACGTCGTGTTGACGAGGTGGTCACCCGACTGTTATCGAGCCGGAACCGTATTATTAGGCAGCGGCCGGAACAGCATCTACTTTATCATCGGATCAAGCTAGCGAAGACCTCAAAAACCTCCTTATCCATTTTTTAAAACAAAGCAAAGCGTCTTCGCATGGAGACGAGGGGCGGACATGGGAGGATTGATGCTACAGTAATCACTCCGCAGCGAGCGTCGGCCCATCCTTCGAGCTAATCAAGTAAAAGAGGAGGGCTTTGCGCGAGAAAGAAAAAAAGTATCGCTTGAGAGTGACAAACTCTACGATGGGAGCGTCGAGGGGTAGAATACCACTGGTGGCTAGCCAACGTCGTACTCGTCAAGGCAAACGGCAAGTGGCGACTCTGCATCGACTTCACTGACATCAACATACCCGAAAGGACGGTTCCCTCTCTGCGAATCGACCTCCTCCATTAGATGCCATACGAATTTATCAACTCCTCGGTTTTATGGATGCCTTCTCATTCTTGGATCGGTATGGACCCGGGTGACGAAAAGACCTCGTTCGTCCTTGTTGGGGAACTATTTATCGATGTGTGATCTTAGTTTGGGCTCAGTGAAGTACATATGAGTGGTGAATTGGATGTTCTAGAACGTTAAACACCTGACTATGGAAGTGTGTGCATAGATGACATCTTTGGTAAAATCCATCACGTAGGAGCTCCACATAAATCTATGCGGCGTTTCGAGATCTTGAGAAACTACGACATGAAACTAAATCCGGCTAAGTGCGCCTTGGCGTATCAAGAAATTCACGGGTTTCATAGTCGACATGGGGTGAAGCAAATCCGGACAGATAAAGGTCGTGCTTTCGACGTACCATCGCCATCGAGTATAAAAAGGAAGTTCGGCGCTGGCGGGAAAAGTTGTGCGCTGGCCAGGTGTTATCGAGTAGTGACAAATGCCAACCTTTCTTCCCAAGTCTGAAAAAGGCATTCCAATGGGACATTAAGTGCGAAGAAGCATTCTCATTTTAAAAACATATTTGAGCTCTCCACCCATTACGGTAGAATCGTTGAAGGAGCTCCTCACCGCTCTGGCCGGTTTCGGACTTCTCGACCAGCGGTCCTGCGTCGAGAGACAAAGGCGAGTCACGACATCGATTTACTATTGCAGTCGGGCTTTAAGAGGAGTAGAGGAGAGATACCCAAGGATGGAAAAATTAATTTGGACTTAATGCTTAGCGGCCCGAAAACTTAGCCCTTACTTCGACCTCGCGCTGAAGTCAGCGGAATGCAGGAATGGCTCAGTATTATAAACCGAGAAGTCTTCGGAGGTTGATGAAATGGGCCATGGCGGCCAGTTCGACATCGAGATACAAGCAGCGCGCAATAAAGGGCAAGTCTTGGCGGCTTCATCATGGAAATTCACCTCGCGAGCCGTAGAGAAACGCTCGAGCAATGAATGACCTCCCATGCGGAACTCACGTAGATGGAGCCTCAAACTGGCCAGAGGCGGAAGCGAGTCTAATCTGACCATCTCGAAGGAATAGATGTCGAATATGCTTTCAGTTCGGATTTCAAGCCTCGACAAACGAGTAGGAGTATGGTAGTCATAGCGGAGTCTTAACCTCGCTCATTCACTTTGGAAGTTGACCGGCTAAGTGCGGTGACTCGGTGATGGTAAGACGAGATAGAAGATACCTACGAGAGGCTAGCGGGAGGATGATCCTAAATCTCCAGAAGGTGCGAGATTTATTGAAAAAGGTCGTGTTGGTGGTCGAGCATGTTCCCAGGCAGAGGAACTCGAATGAAGCGGCAAAGTTAGCAAACGACCTTACGGGGAGGGACCTCGGCGGGTCAACACGTCAGTGCCAGGCGAGCCCTCTATCGATCTCTACTAGCGACGTGGAGGTTGCCGGTCGGCGAAGCGAGGCCCGGATGGACCCGTTTGGGCTATATAATAGGCGGACGACTTCACGACGACCCGAAAGAAGCAGCTAAAATAAAGGACAAGATCCGCCAGTTCACTAATCATAAAGGAAGTCTGTATAAGCGAGGTTTCTTCACACCCATCCTCAAATGCATCGCGGGAAAAAACATTGAATACGTGCTAAGAGAAGTACACGAAGGTATATGCGGAAATCATATTGGAATTTCGAACGTGGTAGGAAAGATGTGAGACAAGGATACTGCGGCTGCAATACTCGAAGCGCAGCAGACCTGTCGAAATGCGAATCTGCCAGGAGCACGCCAAGATCTCACGCCTCCCATCGAGCCTCGGCGTGGATCCTGGCCCTGACCAGCGATGGGGTTTTGGATATCACTGGGACCTTGCCTTGGGAAGGACGTCTTAAGGACTCATCATCGTCGTAGTGGATTACTTCACCGTGGGAATTTGTAGAGCCTGCAGCCCTGATCATGAGAGCAAAGATAGCGATTTTGTGGCGGCCATTATAGTACAAGTTTTGGTATCCCAGAGCCTGGTAACGAGATAATGGGAAACAATTTGACCTTATTTAAATTCAGAACTTACGTGCGAAGCAGATTAATTACTACTGGATCCACAGGCACATCACTTGATCTAATGGACAAGCGAAGTCACCATCGAACCTTTAAAGCGCATTAAAGACCAAGCCCGGAAGATCTCGAAGTGGGTGAATACCTCCCACTGAAGTATATGGGCTGGGGCGACATAGAGTCGACAACGAAAGCCCCTTTCGCCCTTCCAGCTGGGGAAGACGGTAGCCTGTCGATATTGGGCTAAAGTCCCGAGATTGAGTTAAGCAGTGGAACCTGATAGCGAGGCTCAGGTAAATTTGGACCTCTTAGATGAAAAAGCGAGAGTAGGTTCTAAAGGCGTGCGAAAATTTATGTAAAGGAAAACTGACAAGATTACTACAACGAGTCAAAGCAGAAACTACAGTGGGTGATTTGGTCTTAAAAATCTTGGCAAGGAAGAATCCGGCCCACATGGGAAGTGAATGTTGGCCCAGGAAGGCCCACTACATCATATCTCTCGAGTCGTCGAGACCCGGGCGCTACAGGACTCCAAACGAAGGGAGAAATTTTACGGCATGCGGAATGCAAAACATCTTAAGCGCTTTTATCGGTAGGCCTTGGTTTGTAATCTTGTGAAGAATTAATCAGATTTTCGATTAATGATTGACCATTCTTAGTTATCTTTGTTAAGGCGTCACCTGCAACTCGGATATATAATGTTGAAAGTTATATACAATAAGGAGCTTCGTAGACATAAAATGAAAATCTCTCTTTATTCTGATCATATTACATTTTAGTTACAATCGGTGGTGTCTGAGTTACATCTTGGCTTTCGGTACAAAGCAGTTCCTTGAAAAAAAAAGGTGGAAGGAGTTTTGTCACGGAAGAAACAAAAAAGGGAATGGATGTGGAAAAAGATGAAAAGAAGGAGAAGGAAAGGAGGAAGGAAGAGGAAGAAGAGCGGAAATGGAGAGGCGGCCGCGAAATGCGCATAGCCTCTCGGGCGCATTCCTAGCACGAAGTAGAATAACATGACTCCCATAAGGGGAGATACGGAAAAACACAGCTCCCACATGTGAAGAGCAGCGGGCGGGCTAGAATCTTCGGGAAGGATTCCCGGCGAAGATAACCGGACACCGGCCTTCATCTCACTTGGGTTCGGCTACGCACCGAGAAGCCTGAGGCTCTCTAATGCTTCCCTGCTCTCCGCCACCCATTACTCGAAAACCCAACACTCAAGAGTCACCGAGCAGTTCAATTCTCAGGAGTCGGCGTAAAGGCGATTCGCCTTTCAAGAAAATGTCGGAAGTCGAATGGCGCCTGTAACCCGACTCACTTTGGCCAGGTTCATCTACTCTCTGCTGGTCGCGTACGAGGAGTCAGATCGGCTCATTTATCAGCCGGCTACATCGCCACTTTCGGCTACATCGCCCTTTCGGCTACATCGCCACTGACCACGGCGCTGGAGCAACTGACTCACTTTGGCCCGGGTTAGTCTACTGCACACTGCAGGTCACGGCCCCACCCTAGGAGTTAGATCGAGCTCGGGAAATTTCCCATTCGCCGCTCGCTACCGCTCGCCCTTCGGCTACATCGCTACTTCGACCCTGACGCGGGCCGGCCGGCTGCTTTGGCCAGTCGTCACACTCTGCCGCAGTCCGCATTGCACGGTCGAATCGACTCGGGCTTCGCCAGCCACTTTCGGTATCACCACTGACCACGGCGGCCGGAGCCCGGTAGCTCACTTTGGCCGAGTTAAATACATACACGCGGTCGCGCTACGAGGAGTCGAATCGATTCGGTACATCACCACTTTCGGTACACATCGCCCTCGATACATCGCCCTTTCGACCCACGGCGGGCCCGGCCCGGCTCACTTTGGCGGTCGTCTATACGCGCAGTCCATGAGTCGAGATCGGCTCGAAATTTTACATCGCCGCTCGGTACACATCGCCACTCGGCCATAGCGCGGGCCAATGACTCACTTTGGCGAGTTCGTGCACTGCGCACAAAGTCCGCAGCGGCCCCTGGGGCGGCTTCGGTTGAGCAACTCGGTGCGAACTGACAACTCCTCCGGCGGCTGCACGTGTTGCGCGGGCGAGCTCCTCAGCAATTCATGGGCGGAAACTCTACCCGGTATTTACCGCGTGTGAGCTCTTCCCGGCGGTTCACATAAACGAGCCACCTTGGCGATTCGCGATTGACAAGTTCACATGGGCGAGCTCTGCCCAGCGTTCGCGTGCGAGCTGCGCCCGACGAGTTCGCGATTGTGAGTTCACATGGGCGAAACCTACCCGGCTATTAGCATAGATGAGTTCGCCAATGATCAGCAGCCGAGGCTCAGCGATTCACATGGAGCCATGCGACTGAGAGTCATTTATTTCCAGCGAATCAACGAGTGAACACGGCCGGCCCTTGGCCGAGCTCTCTGATTACATAGGCCATGTAACTGGGTCGCATTCGACTTAAGCGACTCAGCGCCAGACCCAACAATCCGCAGTGGCCGAGCTCGACGATCCACCACGGGCCGTGCGGCTTAAGAGGCGGTCGGCTGAACGACCTGTGGTGGATTGATAGCTCACTTTGACGAGGCTCATCCACCGGCCACGGTCATGCGACTGGGATTCGAGTTCATTTCGGTATTCGATGTAAGGCTTGAAAGCCGGGCCTCGAACGATTAAGGAGCTCGACATCACGACTCGAGCTTAATCCGGATCAACGCCTCTGAGAAGCGAAGTCAAACCAGCGAGCGACCTGAAGAGCGCAATAAAGGCTAAAGTAAGATGAATTAAGAAATATTCATTGTGAAAGGTTACACATATATCTTGGGTCAGGGCGATGAAAAAGTGTAAAAATCGACGTTGGATAGGCGAAGATGAGCATAGGAGATTAGGCATCGGGGAGGGCGGATGATGAAGAGTGGACCTCGGCGGGGGTGCGGGCTCTCGGTATGTCAATGAGAGAGAGGGACCTTCCTCCTCGCTGTCGGCAGGAAGGTAGAAGTTGAAATCCCGAGTCGGGATAGGCATTGTGACCTTCTTACGAAGGCAAGCCACCAGTCCGTGATTGATCCTCGGCCCTCAATCTTCTAATAACTTTGTCCGAGCAGGCCACGAAGATGTTGCTAATGAAGATCCACCTTGACCCGTAGCGCTCCTCATTCGGGCGTCCCCACTGATCATTTGCCTCGGTAGTATACGACGGGCCTGAATCCGGCCCGATTATTAAGTCTTGTCAGGAGATGGGAATGCTGATTGCAGCGGCTCTTCCTTAGACTCCGGCTCTTGGGACGTGAGAAGCTCGTCCTGGCCATATATGAAGTTCATCTTTGGGGCCCGGGCCTGACCAGTCCTAGCCTCAATCAAGTGGGTTACGACCCTCGAGATTCACTCAGGCCTCTTGAAGCTCACCTTGGCCACCAGCTATTCGGGCCTCAGTCATCACACCACACAGGCCGAACACCGGCCGAAGTGGTATGTTTCAGATCGACTTAGGCTTTACGGCTTCCTCCGGTCATACTTTGCATTAGACCTTCTTGACTCGGCTCTTCGGATGTGAGCGACCACCCTACGCCTTATAAGCTGGCGCTTTAGCATAACCTTCATTTATTTTGGCTTTTACGGCTAAACCCTTCAAATGAGTAGCCACACAGCCACATAAGCTATAAATCAACATCAGCCTTGGCTTTCAAACTCACCCTGAATGAAATCAGAGCGAGAATGCGAGAACTTGAGGTGACCTGGAAAGATAGGTGCGCCTCATCAACGGACGCCATGGCCCGACCTCTTAAGTCGAGTCCTAAGATGACGAGTGCGCCCACCTTGGCTTCGGCCTTTGTGAAGTAAAGTCCCCGGAGTCTCCTTGACTTGGGGTTCGGATCTTTCCTCACTCGCCTGTCTCTGCGGGAAGGCGACTTAACTTTCTTCGTTAGCAGGTTCCAGACGGTGATAGGTGTGATCGCCCGGCCAGTGCATCGCGGCCTGAAGGGACCCTCTGCCTCTCTACGTGGACCCGAGAATGGGACCCGCGAGCTTAAAACTATAGAACCTGGCGTCACGATTTATGGATATGAGAGGACCGGAGAAGATGACGATGCCTACGACTTTGGAACTTTAACCTGGCAGGCACATCCTTCTCAGCAGAGTTTGAGGTTTCGTTTTTCTACTCAGGAGCTTCAGGGATACCTCAGTAGACGACAGTTCCCCATGATGGGGTTGCGGCCCGAGAGGGCCCTGGCGGGAGGAACTTTTCTGAGTCGGGAGGAAGCGGCGCTCTCGGAGCGGCGGTCGAGTGGACCGAACTCGATGGTGGGACATCAGGCTTAATCAACCGTGGGGCGAGGAGGGCTTTCGATAGCGCGCGCTATGGCATTATCTTGTGAGATCGAATTGAGCACACGAGAAATACGTGAAGCAGTCCGAATAAAAATGTCCGGCAACCACGCCTGAAATTACAACAAAAAGCGAGAATGAATACTCCACCGAAGATTATCGGGGGTAGTGATATTAGGGCGCCCGAGGAAGTGTCATCCTTGTCGAAAGGATCATACTCTAATTACGGCATGTTCTTGAAAAAATAAGCGTCCCTTCCACGGCTATGGGAGGGAAGATGGAAATCTGAAGAGCGGCCAGGAATACTGAAGAAATAAAAGCCCTCGGATGTCTCCTTAAAATTTGAAAAGATAAAGCAAGGCTATCTCTCTTTGGGGTCTGGAGCCCCACGTCACTAAGAAAACCGACGAGACTAACCAAAATGCTGACCATTGGGCGCGAGTTGACGAGGACACACATTGAAATCTTTATGAAACCCGCTTTTATGAAGGATGAAAAGGGGCGAAAGGCGGGTTATGAGGCCATGAAGACACCATCCTAGGTATGAACCACATGAAGTGGTATCGGGGGACCACACGACGCCAAAAGGAGGTTGATAACGTGCGGCAAAAGATGGCCCCATGAAGGGCCAGGCCTTGCTAGGTCAGTTAAAGCATGTAACGGTAGATCTCGGATATTAGGCCCTCGAGTGTTTGTCGATTCACTTTCCTTGCCCTTGCCCGAGGAAGGGAGCGCCTCGGGGTACCTCAGAAGTCCACCTCTCAGGCCAAGCGGTCGAGAGACAGCGATTCGTCTAGAACCCCGTCAATAGCCAGAAGAATCACTGTCGATACGCAAGAAGAAGAAACGACCGGACCCATGATGAAATTGGATAATGAAAACAAATTGACAGCCCAGGCTCTTCGTCTTATCGCTCGAAAAGAAATCAAAGAAAACGAGACGGCGGACTAGAAAGACAGCAGAAAGATCTACGCACAAAGGAAGCTCGAGACGAAGACTAAGAGAAGGAAATTAGAACTACGCTAAAGGCAAATAAAAGATCCCAGACGGTGGTACCAAGACAAAGGATGTCATGAAAAGAAGCAAAGGCGAAGAGGATAGAAGAAATAGGCAGCAGAAGAGTCATCGTTATAAGCCAAGGCGAATGATGGCGACTGACCACAACTAATCCGACCGGCGACAGTGGAAATTACACGATCTGAGAAATGTTCTGACCGCGCCCGTAGTACCGCGAGTACGAGCGGCGATGGGGTTTGAAAAATAAGGTTCATGACCCCTTTGAGCGAAGAGGCCCGGCTAGCGAGCTCACGAAGGCCCATCGGTTGAATTCCAAAGGAGGTTTTGATGAGGCACTCAAGCGCCTTTTTATGGCGAGTTCATTGCTTTTTGGGCGGCCTGAGAGAAGAGATTGTCAGCAGCTGTAAGGCCCTTAGTAAAATCTCCTGTAGTCAGAAAATACAGAATAGTCCCCAATAATATATCATTCAGTAAGTCCCGGCCAAATCTCCCGATGGAAGGAGATTATCCCGAATAAATTACTCTTTCTATATCATACCGTCCGTCTGGTATAATAAGAAATATCATCGATAGGAATGAATCCTAACTACCATCATTTGGGAGAATATCTACTATAAATCTAGAAGTCACCATCGGTGAAAGGTGCGCAAAACATACGTACATAAGCGATCCTATGGCGGTCTCTCTTTTCTCTCAAAGTGGCTTAGGCATCGGAGCGGTCACGAGGCGAAGCCCTGTGAGCCCCATACACACTTGTGTTTTGCGGAGGAGTCTTATGTCAGGAGCGCGGATCGACGTTGTGATCTTATCAATGGGCATTCGGAAACCAATGGCGACGTCGGATGATGATGACAATATCCGCTCAGGACTGGATAGTTGAAAGACTCAGTCGATGACCGTCGTGAAGATTAGTGAAAATTAACGTGAAAGATGATCAGTACCATCGCGTATGTTCAATGAAACCTGTTAATGGACGATAATATTGTCAGTATTTCCGCCGTGTTGGGTTCCTAACTCTTGATGGGGATTTGTAAAGAACATTACCATAAGTCTGCGATAGATTAATAGAAATGGCGATTAATATCTTAGCCGAATTACTATCTTGGAGCTCCTCGCGATTCAGTTATGGTTGACGATGTATCGGATGAAGTGATACATTGTTATACTGGTTATTTCGGTTAATTTATGTTATCTAACCGTATTTATTCACATCAAGTAAGCCATTCATCAAAATTATAACATACCCCCATATCTACATGTGTATTTCAGATATGAGATATGAAAAATGCAAAGTTAAGAATAAATGATTGTATATATCTCACATATGATTACCGAATGACAATAATGATTCGGGAATATGAGATATGTACTGAACTTATAAAATACACATGGATTACTGCTTAGAATCTAGTAGAGGATAGATGGGCATGTGATAAAATAGTCTGCTGACATATAAGTTGTATGTTATGATGTCGGGAGGCCCAGTTTGGTCCTGGGTAGGATAGATCAGTTTGGATTACGGTGGCCGAAAGAGGTCACCTCGCGCCTTAAGATACCTCAGATGGTCATTGTCTGTCTGATGATAATAGCGCGTAGTACTTATGAACCCTTTGTTTCACGGTAGTCTGGCGCGCCAGGCCATATAGTTTCCTTTATCCACTTATCTGGTTTAGTACGGGCATGAAACATAAAACAAAATGATGTGAATATGACACCGTGAAAGATATAATATGATATGAGAAGCATAGCAGCAGCATGTGATGATAAGTTACGTAACATTGGATTATACGATCTGAACATGATATATGAAAATGTATAAGAATGTAAAAATGATCGAAAAGTTAATATGAAAAGAAAGTAATATGAAAAGTAAAACGAGGCTGATATATGAAATGAGTATGAACCACGATTACATGAACGATTACCTTGCTTTCTGATACATGAATACAATATATGAAAACAGTACATGATAACAGTACATGAAAATAGAACATAACAAATGGTATAGTATATAACCATGAAAGTAATATATCAGTATAGAATATGACATGCCTGAATAGAAGGATATAGAATATGAACCATTAGAAAGATAATAAAGTCAGTAGTAAGTACTAGAATAGAAATATATGATATGAATATATGATAGACATACCTAAATGAATAGAGGGGCATCTTTATGAACACATGATAGAAATGCGTAAGTCTTAGAGCATTAGAGATAAGTAAAGATGATAGAAAGCACGGGGAATACGGGCCAAAGTATAGATGGGAGATATGTATCAGCGAAGGCTATGCTGACATGAAATAGTAATGTAAAGATGATAAGTAATATAAAGTTATATATGAATATCATATAGATATATGAAATGCATATGTATAAACATGACAGTCACCATTGGTGGTTGTCCATGCTTATATTCCCACTAAGCGTAAAACGCCGCGGAATTATTGTCAGGTGTAGGTCTGACAGAAAACGGGGATAGAGAGGATAGGGCGTCCCATCAAACGAGCGGAGCGGCTCGAGATAGGTGCTCAGCATTGCTTCACGATCTCGATGTTTGTATTAGACATGTATACGTATAAGGGTTTGTATATAAATAAATGGGACTCGGTATATGTGTATAGATTTTGATGGGCACCATTCGGGTATTGGATCTTTGTATATGTAAATGATTTTTGGTAATGCAGAAATTGTTTGTATACCCACAGTACAAGTTGCTTCGATAAAACGAGATCAATGAGTCGATATATAGTCTCACGCCCCAGACTCGGTTTGGATCCACCATTCGGGTCGGATAGGGAATCGGGGTGTGACACGGTCTGAGGAGGAGCAGGAGGATCATTTGCGGATTGTTCTCCAGGCACTCAAGGACCATCACCTGTATGCTAAGTTCAGTAAGTGCGAGTTTTGGCTTATTGAAATGAGATTCTTAGGACACGTCGTGTTACAGCCGGTGTGAGCAAGCTTCTGAAAAGGTAAATTTGTTATGAGTTAAGGAGAGAAGTAGAAGTCGGTCTTGAGATCACTGTAGTTTCTCAGATTGGAAGGGTATTCTGGGAGGATTTATTGAGGATTTTTCTGGCTAGAAGCACCTATATTCAGATTGACAGAGGATTGAATTTGAGTGGGATGACTTGTGGGAGAAGGCATTCCAAGAGTTGAAAAGGAGGCTTACTTCAGCTCCTATTCTAATAGTCTCGGAACAAGGACAAAGGTACACGGTGTATTGTGATGCCTCTAGGGACGAACTTGGATGTGTCTTGATGTAGTCCGGGAGGGTTGTGGCTTATGGTTCCAAACAACTAAAGAATCATGAAAGCGGGAATTACCACACATGATGCGGAGTTAGCGACCATAGTCTTTGCCTTAAAGATTTGGCACCCACTTATACGTATGGTGAGCGGTTTGAGGTATTTTTCAGTTCACAGAATCTAAATTTAGCATATTCACACGGCGGGACCTCGACACGAGGCAACACGGATGGATGGGTATTTGGAGGATATAACTTCACTTTGCATTACCATCTGGTAGGTAAATGTTGTAGTTAATCCTTTCGATCAAGAATCTTAGCTAGTATAAACTTCAGAAATGCATGAATCTTTCGAAGACTTCTGGGACGGTTAAGGTACTTGATATAGTGATTAGGCTCGGGGAGTCTTTAGGAGTTTGGTAGCTACGCCATCCTGCGATTTAGTCTTTGGAATGAGCGAATATCCTCCATCGGGGGACCAAGTCGCACATTGAGTGCGAATTGTGGAGTTAGACGTCGCGCGGATGGTAGTATTTGGTATGGGGACGGGTTGTGGTTCCCTAGCTAACCAATTTGAGATAGGAGATCCTTAGGGAGTTCCACTGCTCTCGCTTTGCTGTGCATCCAAGTGGCATGAAGATGTACCGAGATCTTCGTCGCTAGTATGATTGGAGCGGGATGAAGTGACACATTGGAGATTTTATTCGACGGTGTCTCGCGTGTCGGATACGGTAAAGGCGAGCGCCATAGCCCGATAGGGCCCCACTCGGCCGTTAGAGGTAGGCGGTGGAAGTGGGAGCTTATCGATGGATTTTGTGACCCGCTTGCCATGGACACGAGCGGAGGCGCTGATGCCGTGTGAGTTATGATGGATCGGCTCACTAAGTCGACACACTTTCTAATGGTGCAGATGACCTTCAAACGGGAGTGCATCGGTTATATATTCGTTGGGTGTCATTTACATGATTACCGATCTGCATCGTGTCGGACAAGGATCCCCAATTCTGACACACTTTTGGAAGAGTTTCCAAAAGGCCATGGGGACCGCAGGTTGGCCGATGGGCACAACATTCGTGCCAGACGGATGGTGATCGGAGATGGCCGGCTACGCATCGACTTCGCGGCGTGACAAAGCATGCCCGAATGGATTTCCGCTGCCGCGAATCGACCTCGCCGTGACGTACAGTAGCCATGAACTCCTCGGTTTTATGGATGCTTTCTTATTTCTAACCCGGTCGGCTATGGATCCCCAGATGACGAAAAGACCTCGTCGTCACAAGGCGAGGAACTATTACTATCGTGTGATGCCAGCCCAGGCTGAAACGCGAGGAGCTACTTATCGGAGAATTTGTAAGCGGGGATGTTCGGCTTGAATAGAGACGTCCGGCATTGGAGGTGTTCTAATATAGATGACATGTTAGTGAAGTCGACCCACGGTAAGGCTCCGCATGAAGCTCATGTCAGAGGGCATTCCGGATCCACGAGAGAATCTGACATGAAGTTGAATCCAGCCAAATGTGCCTTCGAAGTGTCAGCCATAAAATTCCTAGGTTTCATAGTCAATAATCGAGGGAAAAGAGGCAAAATCGAGCAAAATAAAGTTATACTCGACGTACCTCGCCATCGTATAAAGGAGGTCCAGCGTTTAGCGAGGAAGGATTCATTTAAGTAGATTCGTATCAGGGGCCGATGATAAATGTCGTATGGCTGGTTCAAAGAAAGATTTTGATGGGATACAAATTGTGAGCGTTCTCGGCGTTGAGAAGGCGTGTTGAGCTCTCCCCGTTACGGTAAGCGAGGATTTCCGCGAGGTTTTTCGGTCGAACTGACGGTAGAGTTAAAGTTGTTTCTGTGATGAGAGAATTTTGGCGTGGAGTGCTGGATTCACGAAGATTTCTGAGAATTCAGGGATTCGGGTTTTTCATAGAAGCAGAAAAGCGGTATCAGAAATCACAATTAAAGTGGGGTTTTATCCTACTCATTATAATTTATATCTAAGGGCATGTGTGTCGAGAGTGGAGAATCTTTGTCCAGGTTTTTCCTCAGGCCCCATGGCGTAGCACAGCCATAACTTGGTCATCCCTTATCCAGAATTGAGTGATTCTAATTTATGGATAAACCCAGACTTATAGGAGAATATATCTCTTGGAAATGAGTACATTCAAATTTGAAATTACTAGGTCCAATGCATTCAAAAGTGGAGCTATGTTAGGCAATTTTCATGCTGTTGCTGAGACCGTGGTGAGTTTTGGCCATAACTTGGCCATCCACTCATCTGAATTGAATGATTCAATTGCTATCAAAACTGATATAGGATAACATATTTCAGCAATGGTCTATCAATTCAACCATACGGACTCGAGGAAATGCACATTGAAAGGGTATGTTCGAGCGACTTATGGTTACGTTTGGCCGAAGTGATCCCGGTTGTTTAGGACATATCTTAAGTTTCGATGTCCGTTTGGGTGATTCTGTTGAAGAACCTAAGACCAGTATCTTCAAGCCCGTCCTGAGCCGTCAAATTATGGATTAAGACCCTTGAAATCAGTATCATAGACTGTTTTTCGGTGTAAGTAGAGAGTAAGCCCGACCGGGTTTTGAATGAAAAGAGCCATGCGTCTTTTGTCGGAAGTCTTCATTTCGGGTGTTTTTGGACTGTGGGCTCGTTAGTCGGGAACCTATCATTATCTATGGAGGGTAATTGATATCCTGTGTGAAAGTTGGTCATAATGTACCAAGTATTGCCATGTACCTGTGTAAGGCAGTGGGTGTCCACATCCTTGCTGAAAATCTATGTTTTGCACTAAGTATGCAGGTTATTTGGTTGTATCAGAGAATTTTCTTGGGTAAAGTATTTTCCATCATCAACTGGCAGAGCAGAAACCAATGGCATGACACCTAGGGTCGCGCCACACTTCATGAAACACCCAGTGTAGTCACACCCACTCGTTGTTGCAAGATGATGCGTTGGGCCATGCCACTTCCAATAGTCCTCATGGAAAAACTACATACCAAAGATATTTTTATTTCTTCCCTATTTCATAAATAGGGGATCTGGTTATGCATTTTCCTTGTCTTCCTAATAGTCATCCTTGGAACATTAAAAGG